>JAQOWM010000398.1:0-154723 GCA_029041755.1 Resseliella maxima
TGGTGTTTAGCATTAAAATCGCCGAAAATCATATAATCGTAAGAATCATCAGTCATAATTTCAATATCACTTGCAAAAGATCGAGAATGTTTTGGGCTGTATGCAGCAACAATACAAATTGGGTTATTGTTTACAAACAATTCGATCGCTATATTTTCTATTGTGTTTGTATTGAATGGTGAGCGATATTTATGTGCGATTGTATTTCGTATTGCAATGGCAACTCCACCGTGCGGTTGGTGAGTGCGGTCGTTTCTATATACAGTGAAGCCATTTAAATAAACAATCCCATAAAACTTCTAATGAAAATGTCAAAATTCAAAGTATCAAATTCGGTTTTATATTGGTTTTTTTCATATCTTAGTGAAAGGAGACAATACGTTAAAATTGGTTCATCAATATCTCAACATTTTAATGTTGCTTCCGGTGTTGGTCAGGGCACAACTTTGGGTCCTTTACTTTTCTTGATCTTCTTCGATGATTCAAATACACATATTGCGGGAGTACATAATTTAAATTTGGCTGATGATAAAAAACTTGCTGTCTCGGTCAGAGATACCAGTGACACTAATAAACTTCAGTTGGCCATTGATGAATTTTTGCACCGGTGTGATGAAAATGATCTGAAAGTGAATCGCTCGAAATGCAAGGTCATTTCTTTCTACACAAAGAGGAGTCCAATTATAAACGAATACATCATCGACAATCAAATAATTGAACGTGTTGATACGATTCGTGACCTTGGAGTATGTTGCTTGATAGTAAATTGAATTTTAATTCTCATATTGAGTTTATCTGCAATAAGGCGAACGCTACCTTACAATTTGTTAAGCGTCAATCATTCTACTTTGAAAAAGATATTGTAAGGATACTTTATATGGCCTTGGTTCGTTCAAATCTGGAATTTGCTAGCTCGATTTGGATGCCCCCCCCCCCCCCCCCCCCACACTACTCAACACATAAACAATTCATCGAACGTACTCAAAAGCAAATGATAATGTTGTTGAATGGTGATTATCTACGTCGAATTAATGGTGATTATGTCCTTTCACCATACACCGAGCGTTGTCAAACTCACAATCTTCAAACACTTGTTCGTCGTAGATTAAATGCATCTATACTGTTCATTCATTCAATTATCATTGGGAAATACAATGCTCCTGCTCTTCTATCGCAAATGAATCTAAACACTGGCATACGTACACTTCGCAATCCCGAATTCATTCGAATCAAATGTTGTAGAACCGACCGCTCCACTATGTCTCCCTTCAATTATGCTTGTCGTGCCTTCAACTTGGCGTCTATATTTATCGATCCAACGTTATCACACTTTGAATTTAAACGATGTCTATTGGATCTGCACAATGAAGCGTTTGGATCTTGGACGCAAATTTAATTTATTGACTATGACTTATAACATTTTCAAACAAATTGTTCTCTGCTTCTATCTTTAATGTTATTTGTATTAATTTTTAATAGTTTTAATATGAGATACATAATTGTTGTTAGATAAAGAGTTTAGAAAAAGAGTGGTTTTTCCTAACGAAATCATTTTTGATTGATAATTTGACTTGAATACTCTTAATTATTTACTTTCTTTAAATTTTTGCTAATTTCCAAACGAAACTAACTAAACTAATTATACTACACAAATCTACTTATATTGTACATGCCAGTATTTGGTAAATAAATAAATACAATGTATGTTGTTGTTTCAAAAATGTTTCAACGATTAACATGATGTCGATTTTTTCTTTGGTGATAAAATGTTCAAGTTGTGTTGGTTTTATTTTGGATGTGATGCTTTGAGCATTCCAAAAAGCAATTTTTGGTGTTTTAAACACAGGCATGATGAAGTAAATTAGCAATGACACTCAATTGGTCTAGTTTTGATTTACATTGTTTCAGTTCTCCTATGCATTGAGTGAAGATTTGAGCAATTTCTGCCATTGATCATAATTCATTGTTTGTGCTGTTAGTTGCATTTGTTGTGCGTGGCGAATTAGAATGTGCTGATGTTGAAGCATGTGATTGTGTGATATTGTTTGACTGTGTGTTTTGCCTAGTAGCGTCGGCAAACGAGTGAGTCAAGGGTGTTGGTTGAGGTGCTCGAACGTATCTGTATCCATCGTTTGTGTTCTCTTCGTTGATGTTGTTGCGTTTGTTGGAAGGTGATTTTTTGTGTGTTTTCTCTCTTGCTTTCTCCTTCGCTGATATATATTTGGCGCGGAACGGACATTTTTCATCATTTGCTTTGTGGTCGTGTTGTAAGTCGGCACTCAAACAATTAAAGCATTTGTATACAGCATTCTTATTTTCTGGTGGAATGACTGTACATGTACATTCTGTCGTTAAATGGTTGCCGCTGCATAACATGCAAACAGCATAGCGGTAACAGCTATGTGCACCGTGGCCATACATAAGGCATTTATAACATTGTGTTGGTGATTTGCGTTGATTTTTATATGGCTGCCACTTTATCATGTGATGGTAGATGACTTTGATTGTGTTGAGTGTTTTGAGATTGACATCTTTCTTATTAAAATGACACAAGTAAAGTTTGTTTGTTGCCTTTGTATTGAACATTATTATTTTGATTGGTGTGAGATTGTATGTTGTTTGCATGTCTGTTTTGATTAAATTTATGTCGATTTCGGGTAGACCAGAGAGAACCATTTTAAAAATTTTATTAACATCATCTGGATGTGAGAAAAAATTGACTTTTTTTAACATTAGAGCATCAATAATTTTCAATTTATCTTCGGTTGATTGTGGAAAAATTTTCTTGCCAATGCTCGTTATTTTGAGATCACAAGTAATTTTTAAATCAATAATAATTGTCTGTAGATCCGCTTTCGCGTCCGTAACAACAATAGGTGAAACTTTTCTGTTTGGTTTAGACGAAATTGATTCAGCGTCGGCGTCATTTTCAATTTCATCGTCACTTAACACATCAAAACGATTGGTTAGCGGCACTTGAATTTTATCGAGATCGATTTGAGAATTTAATTTATTTTTCTTCGACTTTTTTTTTTTACTTTGACTAACAGATTTCGGTGAACGAGTTCTTTTCTTATTATTATTAACCATAGTTACATAGAGTGAAAGAAAGAATTTTTGCGTTTATTTACAATAATTCAACTTATGACCGTACTTCAATGAAAACTTCTTAACCGAAGTAACTAAAAATAGACAATATTGGATTTTGGGTGTTTAGGTCAACAAACAATAACCCAATTTGTATTGTTGCAAACAATATCACGTCTGTATGCTTCACTTAACCGAACAAGAAATTTCACATTTGAAATGACAAACTTGCTAGAAAATGTAACTTCAATTTTTTTCCAAATTTAAAATTAGCTTCAATTTGTTCCGTTAATAAACTTAATTTACTAAATCACATTAGAAAAACGAATCTTAATATACAAATGATGCCACTGATAACGATTTCCTTTCTGGACAAGAGAAAATATGAAAATGATTTTTGCATAAATTTTTTCGTTGAGATTTCTTAAGCATTTGGTGAACATTAACCGATATAAACATTTATTTTTGTTAATAATATACACAAAAAACAACTATCACTCTTCAAATAATTCAAAATTCAAGACATAATAACATAACTTCATCGACGTTCAAATATATAAGTCACACTAAATATTTTGAAGAACAGTATGAACTGTACCAACAATTTTTCTAAAATCCGCTATTACAATTAAAATATACCTATATAAAAATGTATTCTTGTGTTCAACTTATATGAATGTTTACAATTTGTGTGATTGTTTGAAGGGAAATGCATATATATTTCATTTTCCTTCTTATTTTATTGTTCTATATATACTGTTATTCTATAGTTCTTCATTTAATTATATATTCATTATCGCATTAAAGGTCTTTTCACGTCAATAGAAAGAATATTTTAACAATTTTGCATAAAAACTTGTATGCTCCTGCATTCAATTCTATTCACAAATGGGTCTGGATTTTTGTGTTTAAATCTTGATACTCTAATATTCTATCATATAAATATGTATTCACTATAAACTTGACAAGTAACTTAAAACGAATGATCAAATAAGCAATAATTAAGAACAATAAGAGAAAAACAGAAATTTAAACTGTTATTTTCAAATTGACCATTATGCATTATCGATTTGGTCTTCAATATTAGTTGATTAATAATTCACCAATTTAAAAAAAACGCTCAAAATAAAAATATGCGCATAAAAAATCACGAATATAGTTAAATATGATTATCTTTGTCGTTTGTTCACACCAGAGTTGTGAACGGTGCTCGCTCATATAGAACTAACGCAAAACATATTTTTCTTTAAACTATCTGAAATTTGGTTTCAATACGAATGCACTTCAATAGCTAATAAAAAGAATAATCAACATTTCTTTCATTCCCGGTCTTAGTAAAATATATGGAATTTATTATTAACAATGTGGCATTCGTTATATGTTTTTACATGTGAAGAGCTTTGATTTCAAGACATTGACGCCATCTATACGATTTATCTATGTACACTGATTATAACCAATGGAAACGGCAAAAAGATACGATTTGTCGTTTGCATTCCGTAATGGTGTATGTGCAATTTAGTATATATGATAGAGATCGCTTGCAATGTAACGCCGCCCGACTTATGCCGTAGTACATTCAATCGATCGTTGATGTACTTGCCAACGGCATGAAAGTCCACTGTGTGTGAACGATCACAATTTTGTTCGATATTCATTGAAATTCACACCGTACCCACTTTGGTCTTACACAAATCACTTTGACAAGCGCAAATGTCAAATTGTCTCCATACTGGAATAATATAACATTCGTTCATTCCATAGTAAATTGATATGTAAGTCTAACGTATTGGCGTGTGTAAGTCTAACGTGTACTACATAATGGGAAAAACCAATACATAGTTACTCCATTCTGGAGTTTTCCAATTTTTTCTTGGAATAAAGACTTTAACATTTTTTCCAGTATTTGCTTGTGTGTAAAATTTGTTCGAATTTCACATGTAACAACGTGCGAGCACGATACGTCTTGGACACATCTTTATCGTGTGATTTTTTATATGTTGCTTTTTTCATTGAACTGGGCTAAATAGCGCTGCTATATTTAGTCAAAAAAGTTGACTAATATAAACACCTCATTAAATATTTGCGTAACAAACTGACTTAATTTCAGTGCTAATTTTGATAATTTCGTAATTTTTTGAATTTAAAACTATAATGGTTGTAAAGATCAAAGAAGTGTCGTTTCAAAAAAAAAAAAAAAAAAAAAAAAAAAAACACAAACAAACAAAAATGTAACTTATACTTACTGTTCTACTAAAGTAATATATATGCATTACCGGTAGTATTCATAAAGACATATTTAATAACGATGTATGTTATTATTCAATTAACAATAATAATTAATTTACAATGTAGCAATGTTGATTATTTCAACATTTTTTTTATTTTATTAAAATTATTCAATAAACTAGATATGAAAACATAGAATGTCTCCACATATTATTATTTATTGTATCAATTATCTTTGAAATATTAAATGTACTGTAGTCTTTGTAACCATTTTCGTATGCGTTTATACAAATTTTAAATTAATTGTAAAAATTAAAATAAATATTCAATGAATGAATGCAAAGGGTTTCGAAAAAAAGTCACTCCCCAAAAAAGAGACGACCTTTTTAATTATTAGATATGAAAGTCAAAGATATAGCGATTTTTTACGCAACATTTATGGTAATATCAAAATATTAGACGATAATTTGATATAAATAAAGGAGTTGAATTTACGAAAATCAGTCAGTTCAGTTTGAGCTTCTATCGTGCTGGAAACTTGCTTTGCCATTCAAAGTTTCTTATTTATTAATTTCAAGAAAAACGGATTAATTTAAATTGTTCTGTAAAGCAGATATTTTGTATTAAATATCAAATATTTTGTGCATTTTTATCGACATATAATATCGAAAATGGGTTTATCCGATTTGTTGAAAAATAACGACATGCCCAAACCAAATGAATCTTTTCGCATTTTTGCATCTTGTCCGGAAGAGGATTTAGTTATAAGTGGTATGGCGGGACGTTTTCCGGGAAGTGATAATGTTGAAGAACTTCGTTATAATTTATACAATAAGGTTTGATCTTTAATTAATCAATAAATAATTATGTCATACTATCGAAATATGCTGCGTATCCAGCGAACTGAGTGACGCATTGTGAGCTGAGAAAAGCTGAACGCATACGTTCACGTATCAACGAGTGTAAGAGAAACGGGCAAAAGACTAAAGAAACTAATACATACATATAGTGTGTTTATGTATTGGTTTCTTTAGTCTTTCGTCCATTTCTTTTACATTCGCTGATACTTAAACGTATACGTTCAGCTATTCTCAGCTCACAATACGTCACTCAGTTCGCTAGATATGCAGCATATTTCGATAGTATGAATTATGTTCCCGTGCAAAAAATAAGTAACTGACTGACTGTAACTAAAATCTACAAATAACCGATTTTGCATTTAAAAAAACTGGCCACTCAGTCAGTAGTTTTTCACATGGGTTCGTGGTTGTGTTAGTATTCTTTTTTCTCGGTAGAGAAGAAATAAAAGACTTTCACAGTCCATAAGTGACAAAACTAAATAGATTGAGAATCGCATTTGTGCTGCTCTCTAGCATTTAATAATTCTAGCATAATATGTATATAACAAATAAAGAAAAATAGCGAGAGGAAGGAGAATATTGTGTACGAAAGTATCTATTATTGCCAGAGAATAGCACATTTGCCCCTTCATCATTTGAATATGTTCTCTATTCTATTAGTTGTAAATGATTTTATAACACACAATTTATTGGTTAAACAAATTTTTATTTGTGTAATTTATGAGAAAATTTCAATTGGCCATCATATAGATTGATATGACAACTGAAAAAGAATTGCGGTGGAATTCCAATATTAGCAATGAAATTCCAAAGCGAAAAGGTGTCTTAAAAAACATAAGTAAATTTGATTCTGCATTTTTTGGTATTAATACTAAACATGCCAATCAAATGGATCCACAAGCTCGTATTGTAATCGAAACTGCATACGAAGCGATTATAGATTCGGGAATACATCCACAATCATTACGTGGTTCGAAAACAGGAGTTTTTGTTGGTATTTGTTTTTCAGAAGCAGAGAAAAATATTCTTATTGATTCACTCAGTAGCGATGAATGTTTCGGTTTGGCTGGGTAAGTATTGCATAAGCAAAAAATAACAAAAAACGCTATACGTCATCTTTTTATCATTTTTTTTTCTTATATATAGCTGTAGTCGTGCAATGGCTGCCAACAGGTTTGTTTCATCAATATTCATCTTGCGACAATAATAATAAGAAGTGCCCTATGGCCATTATGCGAAACTTTTAAAAACTCAATTATGAATGTTTGCGAAAACCGTTTTTTTTTTTTGCATTAATTGTTTGAAAATACGTTGTGCAAATTACTCATTCAATAATTACATAAATTCATTATAGGATTTCATATAGTTTTAACTTCAATGGACCGTCATTCACTATTGATACCGCCTGTAGCAGTTCACTGTATGCGTTCGATCAAGCATTTACTGCGTTAAGGGCAGGACAATGTGAAAATGCATTAGTTTGTGGTACTAATCTTATGTTACATCCATACACTACCATCAATTTTGCTCGTTTGGGTGTCATCTCAAAGGATGGGTATTGTCGACCATTTGACCAAGAATGCTCTGGTTATTCACGTTCCGAAGCAGTTGGTGCAGTGTTTTTGCAAAAAGCTCGCAATGCAAAACGAGTTTATGCGAAAGTAATTTATTCAGATACAAATTGCGATGGGTACGATTTCTAAATTCTATTTAAATTATCTTTTCTTTTTATTAAATTAATTGAATTCCATTCTCATACACAGTTTCAAGAACGAAGGAATTCTATATCCATCGGGTCAAATGCAATTTAAATTGATGAACGAATTTTACAAGAGTTGTAAACTTGACCCAGACATGGTTTCTTATGTTGAAGCACACGGCACAGGTGAATATAGATTGAATATTTTCTTTTTGCATTAAAATATATTTCAATTATTTCATTATATCGTTTTAAAGGAACCAAAGTCGGTGATCCGGAGGAATGTAAAGCGATTTCAGCCATATTTTGTAAAAATCGTAAGGAACCATTGTTAATTGGTTCAATAAAATCAAATTTAGGACACAGCGAAGCTGCCGCTGGAATTTGCTCTATAACAAAAATTCTTCTGGCTTTCGAGTCTGGAATCGTTGCTCCAAATTTGCATTTTTATAATAACAGACCCGATATTCCATCACTCTTAGAAGGACGATTAAAAGTCTGTTCAGAACTGACACCACTTGCTGGCAATTTGGCAGCTACAAATTCATTTGGTTTCGGCGGAGCAAATGGTATAAAATAATTTAACTAGAAAATTGTTACCATTTTTTTAAATTGAATTTTAGCATATTCAAGTGAATATTTCTGAAAAAAAATTGATTATAGAAAATTTCAATTCAACTAAAAAATCTATTTTATATAATGAAATTCGTTATATAATAATAAACATGTGTATTTTCATAATAGCTCACGTACTGCTTGGTCGATTCGAAAAGGAAAAAATCAACTTTGGTATACCAAGTGATTCGGTACCACGTTTGGTTTTATGGGCTGCACGTATAAAAGAAGGAGTCGAACGAGTGTTTGATACGTTGGAAACAAAACCATTGGATGCAGAATTTATATCGCTGCTACACAACATTCAGAAATATGAACAAACCGGCTTCTTGTATCGTGGATATTGTATTTTAGAAAATAATGACACTGAGAAAAATGGACTTGCAAAATGTAGAAGTCGCGTTATTGGCCATTTTGATAACGTCAAGCGACCAATTGTATGGCTATTTACTGGCATGGGTAAATATCTGATTGCAAAAAAAAAAGTTGTGTGAAATAAAACAAAATGAATGTATGCATTTGTGTTATGTATAAAAGCAAATGAAAAAACATATTTCGACTATACACTAGAGGTAAGACAAAGATGGAAAGTTTTTCAAAGTGAAAAATGTTGCACATGTTTTACTACAAAACAACTTTTCATTTTTCCAACTATAGCAACATACTCTATGTTTATTATTGAAATGTGTTTCTTTTGCTCGCACACATTCAGATCTACCTGAGGATTTTTATAAATAAAGCTTCTACATAATAAAATAAAACATTATTTATAGGCTCGCAATGGACTGGGATGGCAACATCTATGATGCAAATTGATTTATATCGTAAAACCATTTATGAATGTCATGAAATATTGAAACCATATGGATTAGATTTAATTTCGATTGTTACATCAACTGATGAACGGACATTTGACAATATTCTGAATTCATTTGTTGGAATTGCCGCAATTCAAATTGCAATTGTCAACATTTTACGAGCTCTGAAAATATCATTCGACTACTGTATAGGCCATTCAGTGGGTGAACTTGGCTGCGCCTATGCGGATGGTACTTTGACTGCAAAGCAAATGCTTTTGGCAGCTTACGCTCGCGGCTTGGTTAGTATAGAAACTAAGTGTACTTATGGCTCGATGGCCGCTGTTGGATTGAGTTATAACGATATCAAAGATATGCTACCAGAAACTATTGCGGTTGCATGTCATAACAGCTCCAATTCAGCCACAATATCCGGTCCAAAGGAAGAAGTTTCAATATTTGTTGAAGAATTAAAAGCAAAAGGTGTCTTCGCCAAAGAGGTCGCTTGTTCGAATATTCCATATCATTCAAAGTATATTGCCGCAATGGGTACAAAATTCTTAGCTAAATTAAAAGAACTAATACCAACACCAATACGACGTTCAGAAAAATGGATCAGCACTAGTGTACCAAAATCAGAATGGGATCAAGAGAGAAATCAATTCAGTTCGGCCGAATATCACACCAATAATTTATTAAAATCAGTGTTATTCGAAGAGGCTTCCAAGAATTTACCTGAAGATGCCATATCAATTGAAATAGCACCACATGGCTTACTTCAATCTATTATAAAAAAATGTGTGCCGAAGGGTACACACATTCCCTTAACACATCGAGGAAACAAAGAAAATGCGCTTTTCTTTTTAAATTCACTTGGAAAGTAAGAATTTGTTCATAAATATAATTAATATAATCAATCCAAATTAAAGGTTGATTTATTTTTGATTTAGGCTTTTCATGAATGGAATTTCGATGCATTTAGAGTATTTATATCCAGCTGTTAGTTATCCGGTGTCACGTGGAACGCAAATGATTTCGCCATTAATTCTATGGGATCACAGCCAAGATTTATGTTCAAGTGAACATAATGAAAAGGCAATTGAAGTCTCATGCGAAAGAAAATTTCTCTTGAATATAGGTTCTGAAGATAATAAATACATGACCGGTCATATCATTGACGGTAGATGTATTCTCCCTGCAACTTCATATTTGCATTTAGTGAGACAGTGCATTGTTCTCATGTCACGTAGTAAACACTTTGATGGTTCTGATATTGTGTTTGAAAATGTAAAGTTCCTTCGAGCGACATCGCTTACAGTACAAAAATCTGTAAGTTTAAAAGTAGTAATTCAAGTTGGAACAGGCAACTTTGAGGTAAGCGAAGGTGAAACAACCGTTATATGTGGTAATGTAAAAATTATGGAAAACGCAGAACCAATGAATGATCTTTCGAAATGGATAGAACCGGGTCATCCAATTATTTTGGACAGTAAAGATTTTTACAAAGAACTTCGTTTGCGCGGTTACAATTATGCTGGCCTTTTCAAATCAGTTACTGAGGTGCGAAGTGATGGAGCTGTTGGAAAGATCAAATGGATGAATAATTGGCCAGCGTTCATGGATTGTATGTTGCAAATCAGCATTCTTTCTATTGACTCTCGATTACTATTTCTGCCAACGAGCATCCGCAAAATCAGAATATTTACCGAGAAACATTTGAAAGCTGTTGAACAATTAGATCCGGAAAATCCAGTGATGGAGGTGATGATGAATAAGGAATTGGGAATCGTTACGTGTGGCGGAATCGAAATTGAGGGACTTCATTGCAGCTCTGTCGGTCGTAGAAAACCTCCGGGTACTGAAGTATTGGAATCATATGAGTTCATTCCATTTAACAATGACATAATCGAGTACTCACCCAACGATGCTGCATCCATTATCACGCAAATTGTTTTGGAAAATTTGATGCAATACAAAATAAAAATCGTTGAAGTCGATGCAAATGAACCGGAGCGAAAGACATTGATTCAAGCATTTGATGAGGCGATTGTTAATATGCCTTTAGTGATGGCTGATTTGACTCTTTTGCGCAAGGAAAAAATTGAAATTGATCATGTCAAAGTGGAAGACAGTGAACTTAAAAACGAAAACAAATGTCAATTGATCATTGGATCAAAATGGTTAAATAATGAAGAGATGATTGTAGAAGCGCAATCTAGTTTAGCCGATGAGGGTTTCATACTTTTGCGAGAAAACAACACCGTTCGATGGAATGAAATCAAGCGTTCAGAAGGGTTTAACTTGATCTCACTTATCAAAATCCCAGATGAGACCTTAATTTTATTGCAAAGAATTCAATCGAATGTTGACAGTTTATCTGAAACAGTGGTAAATGTTGACTCAAATGATATCAGATTTGGATGGCTTGAACCATTAAAGGAAGCAGTTAAAAATGGAACCACAATTGCAGTGGAAAAGAACAATTTCAATTCCGGTATTTTAGGTTTAATTAATTGCATTCGTCGTGAACCAAATGGGAATAGAATTCGATGTGCGTTTATCGATGACAAATTCGCACCGGAATTCGATATGAGCAATCCAATTTACAACAATCAAATGAAACTAAATTTAGCCATGAATGTGTATAGAAATGGGCAATGGGGAGCATATCGCCACCTTTCATTGAAGAAAGATATGGAGGAAAAGGGAAGAAGCGGACATTATTACGCCCATGTAAAGCGTTTAGGCGATCTGTCCTCGTTTGAATGGTATACCGGCTGGATCAATTCTGAAAAGTCGAACAATTTGGTGAATATTCAATATTCCGCAATCAATTTCCGTGATGTAATGATGGCAACTGGTCGTTTACCAATTGAGTCACAAAATCCAAGTCGGTTACTTCAGCAATGTCTGCTTGGACTGGAATATTCAGGAATAAATGCAGATGGGCAAAGAGTTATGGGAATGATTTTATCAGGAGCATTTGCTACACAAATTGGTAATCAGCTAACTTCTTTTTTAATCTAACTTATCAATAAAACTGTAATATTTTGTTTTATTTGTGCAGAATATTATCCAAAATTAACATGGAATGTTCCACAAACAATGTCATTACGAGATGCAGCTACAATTCCTGCTGTATATGTAACAGTCTATTATGCATTTTTCTTTTATAAGCCGATTTCGAAGGGAAATTCAATCCTCATTCATGCTGGAAGTGGAGCTGTGGGCCTTGCAGCTATTCGTATAGCACTTGCATATGGAATGACGGTGTACACGACTTGTTCGACCGAACAAAAGAAGAAATTCATCATGGAACAATATCCACAATTGAAAGGTAATATTACAAAATCAAGAATTTTCTCTTGAAATAGTTGATAATAATTTCAAATTCTTGATCAACTCACACATTTTCAGAAGAGAATATTGGAAATTCACGAGATTGTTCATTTGAACAAATGATTATGATTCGAACAAAAGGAAAAGGAGTTGATTACGTTCTGAATTCCTTGGCTGAAGATAAATTAGCCGCTTCGGTTCGATGTTTGGGTTATCGTGGGGTATTTTTGGAAATCGGAAAATTTGATATTTTGAACAACAATAAACTGGACTTGAGAATATTTGAACGAGAAATTACATTCCGGTCTATTTTCGCAGATCAATTGTATTACACTCCCAAACAAACGGAAGTTATTCGCAAAATGATGGAAAAAGACATTGAAAATGGTTTGATTCAACCATTAAATTCAACTGTTTTTCAAATGAATGAAATGGAAAAGGCTTTCCGATATCTCAGCACTGGCAAGCATGTTGGAAAAGTATTGATACAAGTTCGAGCGAATGAAGATTCAAAATTGTCTAATCCGATAAGGGTGTTCGAGAAAATGTACTGTGATCCTGAAATGGTTTACATCATTGTTGGTGGTTTGGGCGGATTTGGCTTAGAATTAGCTGATTGGATGATTTTAAGAGGTTGCAGAAAACTCGTGCTCAGCTCAAGAAGTGGTGTGAAATCGGGATATCAAGCATATCGCATAAAGTATATCCCTCCTTTGATTAAAAGTCGAATGTATTCAAACCATCTTCCTATATTTCAGAACATGGGAGTCGTATGGGTGCAATATTGTCATTAACACAGCCGATATAACCACTCCTGGTGGATGCAAAAAACTTCTCAGCGAATCTCTTACACACGGACCAATTGTGGGAATTTTCAATTTGGCTGTTCTTTTATGTGACAGCATTTTGGAAAACCAAAGTTGTGACAAATTCTTCGAATCGTTTGGACCAAAAGTGTATGCCACCCGATATCTTGACGAATTATCACGAGTTTTATGTCCACAATTGCAATACTTTGTTGTATTCTCAAGTGCATCATGTGGTCGAGGTAACGCTGGTCAAATGAATTATGGAATGGCTAATTCGATCATGGAACGCATCATTGAGAAGCGCGTTAAGGACAATTTACCTGGAAAAGCAATTCAATGGGTAAAACTGCCATAAAATTCAACATAATGAGACTAGAGAGAATAAAGTGTTATTGCTTGTTTAGGGTGCTGTTGGTGAAGTCGGTCTGGTTGCGCAAATGGCTGAAGAGAAGATCGATATAGAAATTGCAGGGACGGTTCAACAACGTATTGCTTCTTGTCTCAATGTATTGGATAATCTTTTATCATCAAAACAACCGATTGTTTCAAGCATGGTTGTTGCACAAAAACATGCTCACAGTAAAATGAATTTAATACAAAGTGTGCTTCATATTATGGGCATACGTGATATGAAATCCATCTCAATGAATTCGTCATTAGCTGAAGTTGGTAAGAATTGAAAATCATATTGAAATGTTGAAATATCGTTCTTAAAATGCTATTTTTTTCTTATATAAAGGCATGGATAGTTTGATGGCAGTTGAAATTAAACAAACATTAGAGCGTGAATTCGATGTCATTTTAACCGCTCAAGATTTGAGAACGCTAACATTTGGCAAATTACAAGAGCTTACCATATCTGGTAATAGCGAACAAAGTGCGAGCATAAAATATCAGTTGGTAGACTTAAGTGATCTTCAGAACAGCGTATTATTACGTAGTTTGGGACATGAGCAAACGTCCAACGAAATCATAATACCATTAAATGAAATCTCAAAAAGAAACGATGAAATTGCTTTATTTATTCCAGGCATTGAAGGTGTTATAAGTTTTGTATTACATGAATTTTGCAAGAATATTGAAATACCAGTGTACGCTTTACAATTACATAATCATTGCAAAGAAGAATCATTTTCAAAACTAATTTTATTAATTTCACAGGTAAGCAGGTTAAATAATACGTGAAAAAATTAATGATTTTTAATTGAAATTAATTTTACTTAGGATGTGCTAAATTTATTCAATGGAATAAAAAAATTCTACTTAATTGGTCATTCGTTTGGAGGATTAGTTGTTCTTGAACTTGCAAAGATCCTAGAACAAAACGGTCTAACAGGTGAAGTCATAATTGCCGATGGATCTGTACCACTATTTAAGCGATGTTTAAAAGCATCGATGTCCAAAATGGATCCGACCATTGAAAATGTATCGAAATTCCTGGAGATGCTAATTTTGTATCAAATCTTACCCGGATTTAATGTAGAAACTATTACAAAACTTATGATGGAAGAGAAAGAACTTGAATCTAGAGTGGATAAATATATTACCCTTATAGAAAACCCTATGTACTCTAATGAATATCTTAAGAATATCTCCTATGGAATTATTAATCGTGTACGTATGATATTGGTTAAAAATGAAGAGTACACGGGAAATAAAATTCAATCAGACATCACATTGATTCGTCCTACAACCAAACTAGTTGCTGAAATAGATAACGATTATCAACTCAAACAATATACTAATGGACAAGTTTATGTCAATTTCATTGAGGGTGATCACATTTCAATGTTAGATAATATGCAATTTTATAAAATGGTTAATGACATTTGTACTAACAAAATGAAAAATTAATTATAATTTTTCTTATTTATTTTATAAGTATAATTTTAATTATGGGAAAATATGTACGATATTTACGACAATTTCAATTTTCGGGCGATAGTTTAACCATAAGAAATTGTTTTTTTTTTCACTTTTATTTATAAGGTAGTGGTTATTAATTATTTAATTTAAGGGACTTACAGGTACGATATTACAATTTTTGCAAATAAAATCTATTACACTAGATTCTTTGGTTCTTTTTGAAATTTGGAATGTTGAACAATCATCGTCTTTCAAAACTGCAACGAGCCATGCCAAAAATTATTTGTTATCCACTTTATTTTAAATCCATTGTCTTTTGTTTACAACATATGGTAGGACACAATTACTAATTCGGCAAAAATTAGCAAAAAATTGGAAAATTAGCAGTCATTAAAACGACAGATTTCTATATCCGCCATATTGAAAAATTAGAAAAAATAGCAAAATTAGCATCGGTGTACAATTTGTTGACTTTATAATGAATCGTGTAATCAGACTATGCAATTCTTATGAAAATATGTATGTTCAATATTTTGAGTATCTGAAAATATTTTACACGTAAATTCACATATTAAGTAGTAAGTCAAGAACTGTGTGTACACACTGGTTCAAGCAATGTACGACGATGAATCGTGCACGTTAAAACGTGTGAGTTGATGTGAGTGAAATAGTAAACACAGTGCTGACATAATTTGGAAAATTCAAAATTCTCATAAAGTAGTATTATGTTCAAGTTTATTGTTTTTAAACTGAAAAATGATTATAATGGTTCATAATTTTCTACATATTCTTAAAAAATTGAGCTTTTTAACAAGTATTTTTTTTTTTAGTATCAAAGTTTTCATCTTCGAGAAGCGAATTTTTTCATTCCTTACATTATATTTACTATCTCCAGCAAGACCTCCACTTTTTATCCATCTTATAGGATATTTGGCAGCCGGAAAATATTCTAATTCATCTGGGCCATTTATCTCAATTTGCATTTTTGTGTCCAGATTGTTTGGTGTAAGTCGACTTCTACGTGCATCTCGAATATGATTGAAAGTTGAGAAGCCTCTTTCAGCTTCTGCGCTACTTATAGGAAGTAAAAGCGCAGTAAAAAGAATACGCTTTATTTGTTTTCCCCATATAATCTCTGGCGATTTCAAAATCTGTGACCAGAAAGCAAATACACTTGTTTTTACACTTTTTATTTGACAATAATTATTGCTCAAGACAACAGTTTGCCAATGTTAAAAAAAGTGGAAAGAAGTCTTATTTTTATAGCCCATAAGTTCGTGCAGAAACTTCATCGTTTGGTGCTGGCAAATTCATTGGATCAAAAACATCAAAATTCTTAACATCACCATCAGGGAAATATTTTTTGAATTGTGCCAAAATCGAATTTAATCTTAAATTTCTATATTCTATGAAGGCGGAAAGTTTATTTTCATCATTCTGTTATATTATGTTTCGATATATTATTATCTGGGTATCTAAAAATTGAGCCAAATTTTGGCAGCGATCAGACGAGAAAACTAATTTGCATCGTGATTCAAAAAAAACGTTTGTAAATATCTGCTACTTTCGGTTTTCATTCTATCAAAAATACCCTTAAACTTTTCTATAAATGGAAAAAATTATATAAATATTAAAAATGAGTGTGAAGAGACTGATAAAAACGAATTGATCATTCATAGCGAATTCAAATCTCAATACAACCAGTTGAAAATCTCAATTAAAATAGTATTTCAACAATGGGCTCAAAAATATCCAAAGATTCAAATACAATTTCAACAGACAACACCGGCCAGACAACCGTAATTAATGTGAATTGGTTTAATTTCAATAACTGTGGTATAAATCGACGAACACCAATTGGAAAAAGCGGAATCGATCAAAATCAAGATAATTCATCCGTGTAAAATACAGTCAGTGTTGGATAATTGTTTATTCAATATGATAAAAATAAAGTCATAAAATGATTTTTCCAACATATATAATTCATTTTATCTTTAAATTTTTCAATAAATAAATTTTTTTCTTAGACAAAAGTACCAAAAATATTACCCGGAAGTGAATGGGTGAAGTTGGTGTTAGGGAAAGGGGGTAAAATAGATTTAATTGAAAAACTCGCAAAAACACTCTGTTTTCTTACTATTCTATACCGTAGCCGTTCGAATATCTGCCTAAATTTTAACAAAAACTAGCATTCGCATTCGCGTATATATTGTTCATAATCCGTATTCATTAACACAATATATTGTTCTCTTCTGGAAATATCACAATATTTAAAACATCGCTAATGATGCAAATATTTTTTGAAAAAACTGAATTATCAATTTCATTATCTTAAGTCAAATTCGTTTTCCACTACTATTGTTCAAATATTTATTAGAAATAATATCACCAGCGGATAAAATTCTTCAATCTAGAATGATCAAATGGTTATACAACTGGAAACCGGTAATTGATCAACTTATAAATGATATAAGCTGTATTGCTTCTCAATGAAACCGATCCAATAAGTGATTTTGATCACAGAATTTTCAGATGTTCTACTTGCATTAGACTCCATTTATGAATTCGAACCAACTAGCTTGAAACCGTTTGAAAGTATTGGTATCAAAATAACAAATGAAAACGAATTGGACTCCGTGAAAAAGTATCTGCAGATACCATGGAAAATGCAAAAAATCAAAATATCGCCGAACAGTTTAAATACTTACATGCGTTACTCCACTACGAGATATATTTGAACACACGTATCAATTGCTAGAAGCAGTTGAAGTATTTGGATGCTCAACTTGGATCTGCGAATCATCCTTCTCATCATTTGGAAGAATAAGTGTAATGGAAAGAATTAGTATGACATGCGATCGTTTGAGAAATTTGACTTTTTTTTAGCATTTGAACACAAACTTATCGAAAAAATCGATAATGTTCAAATAATGAAAATGTTCAATTTGAAAAAAAAATCGTCTCGTTCAATTATTCTAATGTTATTTCTTTATCAAATAAAAATTAATTTGCTTTTGAAAATAAAAATTATTCGTAAAATTGGACGTATTTATTATTGTATTTTTCGTATATTCGTACTTGTCATTTTTCCACAAAACTGTTCTGCACATTTTTCCTCTGAACTATTCATATAGGGGTTGGAATTCGAAAATACTTTAAAAAGTGCAGGTTTGAAAAATCAGATTAAAATCTCTGAATTGTTTCCAAATACATTGTTGAAAACAAAGAACGGACTGACAAAGCTCGAAAAAAATGACAATGTGGCACCTCCTCCATTCATATTTCTGATTTTTTCCATTGAGACTTGGTTAAAAAAATCATGACATTTTGAGAATTGAGGCATTTTTTTAAATTTTTGTTATTATTTATTCGTTTTTACTCTACTGAGATTTCGCATGAAACTTTCACCTTGTGTCATAAATAGAGCAAATTCATGTCCAAGCCTCAAATGAGAATACCAAGTAAAATGCTATGTCAATCTGTTAGTCTATTCTTTAAATCGATATTTTTGTTTTTATTTATTACTTTTTATTGTTCCCTTTTTATTCATAAAATCGGATTCTATGTAATAGATGATTTTTGTATAAGCATTAAAATGATTCATCAATATAGTAAATGAAATACCATCTATTTGAGACTTTAGCGATTACAATAGAAACAATAACCGAAATGAGAACTGGAAAAATGTCAATTTATAATAAAAATTTATATGAATCCCTAACGATCCTTTGTACAAATATTGTTTATGAATTCGTACAGTTCAAAATTATCCAACATGCTTAAATGATTTCCTTCAATGTAATTGACGAAGACTTCTCCGTTTGTGCATTTTTTAAGTTGATAGTCGTTATCAATATCAAGAACCAGTTTAGTTATAGGACGAATCAATGTTATATTTGATTTGATTTTGTCGCTTCCGTACTCTTCACTTTCGCCCAACACCATTCGAATACGATTCAATACTCCATAACTGATATTCTTTAAGTACTCTTTTGTATATTCGGGTTTTTCCATAAGATTGAAACACTTATCTAATCGACCTTCAAAGGTTTTCTCTTCCAACATAATTTTTTGAATTATTTCTGGTTTGACATCGCGTAATATTTCGTAAGCAAGCTGAATCTGTAAGAATTTAGAAACATTTTCGTGGCTTGATTCCATATTTGGTATCAGTGCTTTTAGATATCGCTTAAATACTGATACAGCACCATCCACAATAATAACTTCACCCTTAAGGCCATTTTGCTCTAGGATCTTAGCGAGTTCAATTGCAACCAATGCACCAAACGAGTGCCCAACTAAGTAGAATTTCTTTTTGTCATTGAATAAATTCAGCACATCCTGTGTAAAGGAAAATGTTCACTTTGAATTATAAGTTTTCTAGATTTCATCTCATAACGAACTAACCTTTGAAATCAACGAAATTAGATTTGGGAACGACTCTTCTTTGTAATGAACATGTAACTGAAGAGCGTACGTAGGTATTTCGAGGCTTTTGAATGATGTATGCAAAGCAGGGCTTATAACACCTTCAATGCCAGGAATGAATAGAGCATAAGCATCGGTCTTCTCCAAATTCTTTGATTCATTTAATGGCATTATGATTTCATTTGCAAAATTCTTATTTCCTAAACTACGTAATAGCATGTTCTTTTGAATATCAGCAAAGTTGAAAGGTTCGTGTGTAGTATCCGACCTACAATGATCTCCCTTATTACCCGAATTGGTAATCTCTTGAAGTTTGGCAAATGTTAATGTTCTCAAATCTTGAGCAGTTAAAATAACGTCAAATTCACGCTCCAGCGTTTGTTTAATTTCAACTGCCATCAAACTGTCCATACCTAAATAAAATGATAAAACATTTTATTGATGAAAAAAAAAGAAATTTAAACAAAAAAATGAAGTCTTTTTTACCGAGTTCTGCCAATGAAGAGTTCATTGAGACTGTTTTAATATCACGAATTCCCATAATATGTAAAACACTCTCTACTGGATTCATGTTTTTGAGAGCGTATTTTTGAGCTACGACCATGCTTGAAACAACCGGTTGTTTTGATGATAAAAGATTATCCATTACATTGAGACAAGAAGCAATACGTTGTTGAACCGTCCCTGCAATTTCTATATCGATCTTCTCTTCAGCCATTTGCGCAACCAGACCGACTTCACCAACAGCACCCTAAACAAGCAATAACACTTTATTCTCTCTAGTCTCATTATGTTGAATTTTATGGCAGTTTTACCCATTGAATTGCTTTTCCAGGTAAATTGTCCTTAACGCGCTTCTCAATGATGCGTTCCATTATCGAATTAGCCATTCCATAATTCATTTGACCAGCGTTACCTCGACCACATGATGCACTTGAGAATACAACAAAGTATTGCAATTGTGGACATAAAACTCGTGATAATTCGTCAAGATATCGGGTGGCATACACTTTTGGTCCAAACGATTCGAAGAATTTGTCACAACTTTGGTTTTCCAAAATGCTGTCACATAAAAGAACAGCCAAATTGAAAATTCCCCCAATTGATCCGTGTGTGAGAGATTCGCTGAGAAGTTTTTTGCATCCACCAAGAGTGGTTATATCGGCTGTATTAATGACAATATTGCACCCATACGACTCCCATGTTCTGAAATATAGGAAGATGGTTTAAATACATTCGACTTTTAATCAAAGGAGGGATATACTTTATGCGATATGCTTGATATCCCGATTTCACACCACTTCTTGAGCTGAGCACGAGTTTTCTGCAACCTCTTAAAATCATCCAATCAGCCAATTCTAAGCCAAATCCGCCCAAACCACCAACAATGATGTAAACCATTTCAGGATCACAGTACATTTTCTCGAACACCCTTATCGGATTAGACAATTTTGAATCTTCATTCGCTCGAACTTGTATCAATACTTTTCCAACATGCTTGCCAGTGCTGAGATATCGGAAAGCCTTTTCCATTTCATTCATTTGAAAAACAGTTGAATTTAATGGTTGAATCAAACCATTTTCAATGTCTTTTTCCATCATTTTGCGAATAACTTCCGTTTGTTTGGGAGTGTAATACAATTGATCTGCGAAAATAGACCGGAATGTAATTTCTCGTTCAAATATTCTCAAGTCCAGTTTATTGTTGTTCAAAATATCAAATTTTCCAATTTCCAAAAATACCCCACGATAACCCAAACATCGAACCGAAGCGGCTAATTTATCTTCAGCCAACGAATTCAGAACATAATCAACTCCTTTTCCTTTTGTTCGAATCATAATCATTTTTTCAAATGAACAATCTCGTGAATTTCCAATATTCTCTTCTGAAAATGTGTGAATTGATCAAGAATTTGAAATTATTATCAACTATTTCAAGAGAAAATTCTTGATTTTGTAATATTACCTTTCAATTGTGGATATTGTTCCATGATGAATTTCTTCTTTTGTTCGGTCGAACAAGTCGTGTACACCGTCATTCCATATGCAAGTGCTATACGAATAGCTGCCAGGCCCACAGCTCCACTTCCAGCATGAATGAGGATTGAATTTCCCTTCGAAATCGGTTTTTGAAAGAAAAATGCATAATAGACTGTGACGTATACTACTGGAATTGTAGCTGCATCTCGTAATGACATTGTTTGTGGAACATTCCATGTTAATTTTGGATAATATTCTGCATAAATAAAACAAAATATTACAGTTTTATTGATAAGTTAGATTAAAAAAGAAGTTAGCTGATTACCAATTTGTGTAGCAAATGCTCCTGATGAAATCATTCCCATTACTCTTTGACCATCTATAGTTACACCAGAGTATTCAAATCCAAGCAGACATTGCTGAAGTAATCGACTTGGATTTTGTGACTCAATTGGTAAACGACCAGTTGCCATCATTACATCACGAAAATTGATTGCGGAATATTGAATATTCACCAAATGTTTTGACTTTTCAGAATTGATCCAACCGGTATACCATTCAAACGATGACAGATCGCCTAAACGCATTACATGGGCGTAATAATGTCCGCTTCTTCCCTTTTCCTCCATATCTTTCTTCAATGAAAGGTGGCGATATGCTCCCCATTGCCCATTTCTATACACATTCATGGCTAAATTTAGTTTCATTTGATTGTTATAAATTGGATTGCTCATATCGAATTCCGGTGCGAATTTGTCATCGATAAACGCACATCGAATTCTATTCCCATTTGGTTCACGACGAATGCAATTAATTAAACCTAAAATACCGGAATTGAAATTGTTCTTTTCCACTGCAATTGTGGTTCCATTTTTAACTGCTTCCTTTAATGGTTCAAGCCATCCAAATCTGATATCATTTGAGTCAACATTAACCACTGTTTCAGATAAACTGTCAACATTCGATTGAATTCTTTGCAATAAAATTAAGGTCTCATCTGGGATTTTGATAAGTGAGATCAAGTTAAACCCTTCTGAACGCTTGATTTCATTCCATCGAACGGTGTTGTTTTCTCGCAAAAGTATGAAACCCTTATCGGCTAAACTAGATTGCGCTTCTACAATCAATTCTTCATTATTTAACCATTTTGATCCAATGATCAATTGACATTTGTTTTCATTTTTAAGTTCACTGTCTTCCACTTTGACATGATCAATTTCAATTTTTTCATTGCGCAAAAGAGTCAAATCAGCCATCACTAAAGGCATATTAACAATCGCCTCATCAAATGCTTGAATCAATGTCTTTCGCTCCGGTTCATTTGCATCGACTTCAACGATTTTTATTTTGTATTGCATCAAATTTTCCAAAACAATTTGCGTGATAATGGATGCAGCATCGTTGGGTGAGTACTCGATTATGTCATTGTTAAATGGAATGAACTCATATGATTCCAATACTTCAGTACCCGGAGGTTTTCTACGACCGACAGAGCTGCAATGAAGTCCCTCAATTTCGATTCCGCCACAGGTAACGATTCCCAATTCCTTATTCATCATCACCTTCATCACTGGATTTTCCGGATCTAATTGTTCAACAGCTTTCAAATGTTTCTCGGTAAATATTCTGATTTTGCGGATGCTCGTTGGCAGAAATAGTAATCGAGAGTCAATAGAAAGAATGCTGATTTGCAACATACAATCCATGAACGCTGGCCAATTATTCATCCATTTGATCTTTCCAACAGTTCCATCACTTCGCACCTCAGTAACTGATTTGAAAAGGCCAGCATAATTGTAACCGCGCAAACGAAGTTCTTTGTAAAAATCTTTACTGTCTAAAATAATTGGATGACCCGGTTCTATCCATTTCGAAAGATCATTCATTGGTTCTTCATTTTCCATAATTTTTACATTTCCATTCATTACAGTCGTTGCACCTTCGGTTACCTCGAAGTTTCCACTTCCAATTTGTACATTTATAGTTAAAGTTATGATATTTTGAGTAGTAAGTGATGTTGCTCGAACAAACTTAACATTATCAAACTCAATATCTAAACCATTAATATTTTTACTCGGAGACATGTACACAATACTTTCTCTAACAAAATGTAAGTACGATGTGGCGGGCAACATACATCTACCATCGATGATATGACCAGTCATATAAGCATTATCCTCATTACTAATATTCAGTATTATTTTTCTCTCGCAAGAGACTTCTAATGCTTTATCATTGTGCTCACTAGATACAAAGTCCAGACTATGATCAAATAACATTAATGGAGAAATCATTTGCGTTCCACGTGAAACCGGATAACTCACTGCTGGATACAAATGCTCCAAATGCAAAGATATCCCATTCATGAAGAGTCTAAAATGAAATTTGATTTTGAAATGATTTTAAATATATTTTAAAACTGCAATCTTTACCTTCCCAGTGAAGTCAAGAAGAAGATGTCATTTTCTTTATTTCCTCGATTTGTCAGTGGAATGTGTGTGCCTTTTGGCAAACATTTCTTAATAATAGCCTGAAGTAAGCCATGTGGTGCTATTTCAATTGTTATGGCATCTTCAGGTAAATTCTTGGCTGTTTCTTCAAATAAAACTGATTTCAACAAATTATTGGTATGATATTCAGCCGAACTGAATTGGTTTCTCTCTTGATCCCATTCATCCTTAGGTACACTTGTACTAAACCATTTTTCTGAACGTCGTATTGGTTTGGGTATTAATTCTTTTAATTTGGTTAATAATTTAGGTCCCATTGCAGCAATATACTTTGAATGATATGGAATATTCGAACAAGCAACTTCTTTGGCGAATACTCCTTTTGCTTTTAATTCATCGACAAATTTTGAAACGTCTCCCTTTGGTCCGGATATTGTGGCTGAATTGGAACTATTGTGACATGCAACCTCAATGGTTTCTGGTAGCATATCTTTGACATCGTTATAACTCAATCCAACAGCGGCCATCGAGCCATAAGTACACTTAGTTTCTATACTAACCAAGCCGCGAGCGTAAGCGGCCAATAGCATTTGCTTAGCAGTCAAAGTACCATCCGCATAGGCGCAACCAAGTTCACCCACTGAATGGCCTATACAGTAGTCGAATGATATTTGCAAAGCTCGTAAAATGTTGACAATTGCAATTTGAATTGCGGCAATCCCAACGAATGAATTCAGAATATTGTCAAATATCCGTTCATCAGTTGATGTAACAATCGAAATCAAATCTAATCCATATGGTTTCAATATTTCGTGACAAACATGAATGGTTTCGCGATATAAATCGATTTGCATCATTGAACTAGCCATTCCAGTCCATTGGGAACCTATTTGTGAGTAATTATTTCATTTTTCAAAATGTGCATTTTTCAACAAATACATAAAAGAATATTAATTGAATCGTATCGGATCGGATCGTACCCATTCCAGCGAACAACCACACAATTGGCCGTTTAATGAAATCGTAGTGATCATTTACTCGACTCTTACATTTAGCAATGAAATTATTATTCTCGTCGCCCTTCTCCAAAATACTGTACCCTCGATACAAGAATCCAGTTTGTTCATATTTTTGAATGTTATGCAAAAGTGATATTAGCTCCGCATCCAATGGTTTTGTTTCCAACGTATCAAAAACTCGTTCGACTCCTTCTTTTGTTCGTGCAGCCCATAGAACAAGACGCGGTAATGAATCATTCGGAATTCCGAAGTTAACTTTTTCCTTTCCATATCGTGCAAGAAGTACATGCGCTGTTTTGAAATCAAAATAGTGAAAGAAATTAAAATCGAAAAACTGTGATAATTATTTATTCATACCATTTGCGCCACCGAAACCAAAGGAGTTCACTGCTGCTAAATTGCCCGGAAGTGGAGTTAATTCCGAACATACCTTCAAACGTCCTTCTACAATAGCTGGAATATCTTGTCTTGCCTTTCTAAAATGCAAATTAGGAGCAACTATCCCAGACTCGAAAGCCAAAAGAATCTTTGCGATAGAACAAATTCCCGAACTTGCTTCACTGTGGCCCAAATTGGATTTTACTGAACCAATTAGCAATGGTTCTTTACGATTTTTACAGAATATTTGGTCAATTGCTTTACATTCTTCCGGATCTCCAACCTTAGTACCTTTGGTAAGAATATAATAAAACTTATGAGAAAATTCATTGGAAAAGAATCAATATCTTTTCGAAAATTACCAGTGCCATGGGCTTCGACATAAGAAACCATGCTTGGATCAATTTTAACGTTTGTATAAAATTCATTGATCAATTTGAATTGCATTGCTCCCGACGGGTAAAGTATTCCTTCATTCTTGAAACTATGCATAGAAATAAATATATAAAACAAAATGTCTACAATTTTGCTCAATGTTTGAAATGGCGAATAGTTCACAAACATTCATACCCATCGCAATTTGTATCAGAATAAATCACTTTCGCATAAATACGTTTCGCATTGCGAGATTTTTGCAAAAATACTGCACCAACTGCTTCGGAACGGGTATAACCACTGCCCTCCTCATCGAATGGCCGACAACGACCATCCTTTGAAATGACTCCCAAACGAGCAAAATTAATTGTAGTGTATGGGTGCAGCAGAAGATTTGAACAACAAACTAAAGCACTTTCACACTGTCCAGTTCTTATTGCAGTGAATGCTTGGTCAAAAGCGTACATTGAACTACTGCAAGCGGTATCAACTGTAAAGCTTGGTCCATTCAAATTAAAACACCACGAAATCCTGTAACACATAAATGCGAATTGTCGATAATGATTACACTGTTGCAAACTTAAACTAGAGCGGGTAAACTTGCCTATTTGCCATCATTGCTCGGCTACAACTTTAATTAAATGAAGAAACATTTCAAAATATTATTGTAACTTTTTTTAAATTAATTCGTTTAAAAATTTCAAAATTTTAGCTTACCCAGCCAAACCGAAACACTCATCGCTATTAAGTGACTGTAGAACGATAGTTTGTTCTGCTTCTGAGAAGCAAATACCAGCATACACTCCGGTCTTCGATCCACGTATAGACTGTGGATGTATTCCAGCATCAAGAATTGCTTCGTATGCAGCTTCAATGGCGGCACGAGCTTGTGGATCCATTTGATTAGCTTGCTTGTTATGAATTCCGAAAAATGCAGCATCAAACTTGTTTATGTTATTCAGAATACCTTTTCGGTTTGGAATTTCATGACTAAGCGTTGAACTCCACCGCGCTTCTCTATCAGATGTCATATCAATCTAATTGATATAATTGAAAATTTTGGAATTTTTGAATATTAATGGCATGCGCTATGTACAAAAGTATAAGATTATGTAAATAATTTAATTTTAAGATTCAAACCTTGTTGTATAAATTATGGCGCAGCTCTTCAACGTTATCACAACTAGGGAAGCGTCCTGACATGCCGCTAATAACGATTTCATCTTCTGAGCAAGAAGGAAAAATTCTAACTGATTCACTATTTGATTTAGACATTTTATTCACTTTAACGTGTTGGATAATATAAACGTGTTGGATTATTTAATGAAATGTTCAACACTTTTCGTTTTGAAAAAATGTTTCAATTTTCTTTTCAGATTAAATGATTTAAAGTTAAATCATAAAATAAAACTCCAAAATTATTTACTAAATACACAATGTAAAGTCTTGTCACTGCATTAGCTTGAACTAAATTGGACACTTTCTCAAGAAATGATTTACCGTATTTATACTAAAATTCATTCGATTTAATGATTGTAAATTTACATAAATATTATATAAATTACGTCAACAAAATAGGTTGAACTTAATTTAAAATCGGTAAATATATTTGCTATTGAATTTTTCATGATTTGGAGACCTTTATTAATTTTTTTTTATATAACTATTCATACATTATTATTTACAAATTGTTAAGTAATTGATTCTTCAATCGGTGTAAAGTATGCATTTATAATTGTATTCACAATTCTGTTCAACTAAATCATGGCGTGATTTATTTAGTGTAAAACTCTGCGGACATATTTTTACACAAGAAATAACGAATTATTGTATCATTTAGTGTAAACCAATGCTATTGCAATAAAATATCTTATGTTAGTTTAAAAAGAAATAGCCAAAGTGTCAATTGGTGATGATGATTAGTGGAAAAATGTATCCTATAAAACCGTTCGTGTTTAGTATTATTGCATATAATTAGTTCATTAAAGTTTACATCGGAGTAATAATAAGTTCTCCTTTTATTTAACATTGTCTCTTATGAACTTTAAAGAACCTTTGGATTGTATATTCTAAAATTGGTTTATACATATTGTTCATTTTTTTTTTGTCCAGACATCGATTAGCATTCAATTTTCATTGTTATCGATTTGAATTATATTATCAAAAGGAATACGAATATTTCCGTGTCAAATGAACAAATCAACAAAGTTTGCACAGATCACATATCGGTCATCAAGTCATTTAATTTTTGTTTAATGTTTATTCAATTTTATCGAACACTTTGGAAACTAATTGATTTTACTTTGTTATTCTAAATTACATGGACTTAAATCTGTATTTAATGATTGAGGATTAAATTTAATCGGAATCTTGGAGAGTAACAAAATTTAGAGTATGTACATCGGCAATTCCATTTTCAAGCTCCCAAAAAAAAATTCGGGCCGGATTGGGGGCCCAGACGCTACCTTTTACCGCTTATTTTTTTTTTTTTTTTTTTTTTTGCTATAGAAAGGGCACTCCTTGATCAACAAAAAAATCTCAAAAAAAAGACCCCCAGGGTTCCCAGACCCCTCAAAAATCGATTATTTTATTTTGACCCTTTTTTATGTATGGGGTGACTCTCTAGAGGGGAAATTTAGGGACGCTATTTTGTAGCCCCATCGATTTCTTTTCCAAAGGTATATTAGGTTCACCACAGTGTAGAGATATTTTTCGAGATCTATTCATAAAGAAAACATACCTCTATCGCATTTTTGACAAATATTGCTGAGGAGCCATAACCTCCAAGGGTGGGTCAAAATTGAAAGATGAAATTTCAGATTTTCGAATTTTTCGATGAAACAAACATGTGTGCACATTTTGGGCGATTTGTTGGGGAGAAGTTGCAAACAATTTTCCTTTTAAAGTGGAATTGAGGTCGTGCACTTTAATAAAAATAGGTATATTTCGAAAATTCTTTATAATTATAACTAAATGATTGGAAATTCAATAAATATTTTTTCGAATACAATGAAATATGAATTTAAAAAATTTATTCAGTTATTAAAATGTAATACAATAGCAATACATATTCAAAATACTTCTGGAAATTAGTTTGCGAATGGATAAACAAATAATTAGAGAGACTGTTGAATAATAAATTTGACTTGATAGTTAAATTACTTTAAACTGATAGCAAAGAATAATACATTTTTGAGAGAATTTTTCATGAAAATATTCTTCGGATGGTGAAAATTCAAAAAATGTTGAATAAGACAGATACGACTAAATCCAAAATATCATTTAGATTTCCCAAGTCTCATCATATCTGTTACGATATTTCCAACATGAAACTGAAGAGAATAATGAAGGCAGCGGCAATCTATATCCAATTCGCGTACGCTGATCGCGTGATATTTAAAGTTTTTTGAGAATTTTCAAAATATTTAAAATCACAGATATAATTATGTAGAAGAAAATTAATATTTTGTGTATCAAATATTTGGGAAACTGAGATGAATCTGTGTTTTTTTAAATTACATTTTTGCATATATTTTTGGTTTTATTTATTGTTTTTTTACATACAAAACAAAACAAATCAAAACTAAACTAAATTTTTTTTTTTTTTTTTTTCATTTAATAATATTAAAATAATATATAATATATTATATAATAGATATATATCTATTTGGATGTATATTTATATCCCAATTAGACCTGCTCATGAACCCAACATGAACGGTTCATGTTCAAGAATGGTTTCACTTTTATGTTCATGTTCTTTCGGGTTCGGTTCAAGTTGTTTGAAAGAGAAAAAAGGATGTTCATTTTCGTTGGAATCTAACGTCAGTTTCTTCAATGATGTTCAAGTTATGTTCGTTTCTAGTTTTTCAAAATTGAATATGTTGTGTTCATGTTCGTTCAAATTTGGTTCAAATTGTTCAGAATTGAAAATAACCTGTTCATGTTCGTTCATGTTTGTTCATGTTCGGTTAAAATCTGAACGAACATAAATAGTTCAGTTCAGTGAGCAGCTCTAAGTATAGCCAAAAGCCGATCTATAAAATATTTGGTAAGCTTACCGAAAATAATTCCCCTAGTTAAAATGACCCTGAACAAAAGACTTGAAAAATTTGATTCGAAAAGTAAAAAAAAATTAAGTCTAAGTAAATGCAAGTGATTGGTGACAATCTCATGAACGGAGTAATTAACAAGAAAGAATTTGCTAGAAGGATGGGTAAACGTATGGTTAGCTTTGCATTTGTTTCGTATGAATACCGTTGATAATTTCAAAGAGTTTCAAGTAATCTAACATGCTAAAAATGATTTCCGTCAATGTAATTGACGAAGACTTGTCCGTTTGTGTATAGTTTAAGTTGATAATCGTTGTCAATATCGATAATTATTTTAGTTTCAGGGCGAATCAATGTGATATTCGATTGAATTTTTTCACCTGCGTACGTTTCATTCTCATTCAGCACCATTTGCATGCGATTCAAAATACCACAGCTGATATTTTTTAAATATTCAGTCGAGTATTCTGGTGTCTTCATAAGACTGACATATTTTTCCAATCGACTCTCAAATGTTTTTTCTTCCAGCATTATGTTTTTAATATCTTCTTGTTTTGTGTTAGGTAACAATTTATACGCGAACTGAATCTGTAGGTAGTCCAACAGATTTCGTTGATTTTGGTCCATATTTGGCATTAATGCTTTTAGATATTGTTTAAATACTGATACAAAACCATCCGCAATAATAACTTCACCCTTAAGGCCATTTTGCTCTAGGATCTTAGCGAGTTCAATTGGAACCAATGCACCAAACGAGTGGCCAATTAAATAGAATTTCTTTTTGCCATTGAATAAATTCAGCACATCATGTGTAAAGGAAAATAATCACTTTGAATTATCAGTTTTTTAGATTTCAACTCATAACTAATCTTTGAAATCAACGAAATTAAATTTGTGAAAGACTCTTCTTTATAATGAACATGTAACTGAAGGGCGTACGTAGGTATTTCGAGGCTTTTGAATGATGTATGTAAAGCAGGACTTATAACACCTTCAATGCCAAGAATGAATAAAGCATAAGCATCGGTCTCCTTCAACGTCTTTGATTCATTTAATGGCATTATGATGTCATTTGCAGTTTTTTCACTACCCAAACTACGTAATAAATGATTCTTCTGAATATCACTAAATGTAGCATACTTTTCGTATGTGATGCATTTTTTATCGTCGTTTTTACCAGAGTCGTTAATTTCTTGAAGTTTAGCAAATGTTAATGTTCTCAAATCTTGAACAGAAAAACTAACATCGAACTCTCGCTCCAGCGTTTGTTTTATTTCAACTGCCATCAAACTGTCCATACCTTTACAAAAGCAAATTGGGATTAAGAACACAAGTGTATAAGAAAATGGAAATATGTTCTTACCGACTTCCGCTAATGAAGAGTTCATTGAAACACTTTTAATATCACAAATTCCCATAATATGTAAAACATTCTCTATTGGATTCATCTTTTTGACAATATGTTTTTGTGCTACGACTATGCTTGAAACAACCGGTTGTTTTGATGATAGAAGATTATCCATTACATTGAGACAAGAAGCAATACTTTGTTGAACCGTCCCTGCAATTTCTATATCGATCTTCTCTTCAGCCATTTGCGCAACCAGACCGACTTCACCAACAGCACCCTAAACAAGCAATAACACTTTATTCTCTCTAGTCTCATTATGTTGAATTTTATGGCAGTTTTACCCATTGAATTGCTTTTCCAGGTAAACTGTCCTTAACGCGTTTCTCCATGATGCGTTCCATGATCGAATTAGCCATTCCATAATTCATTTGACTAGCGTTACCTCGACCACATGATGCACTTGAGAATACAACAAAGTATACAACTAAACCATTTTTCTGAACGTCGTATTGGTTTGGGTATTAATTCTTTTAATTTGGTTAATAATTTAGGTCCCATTGCAGCAATATACTTTGAATGATATGGAATATTCGAACAAGCAACTTCTTTGGCGAATATTCCTTTTGCTTTTAATTCATCGACAAATTTTGAAACGTCTCCCTTTGGTCCGGATATTGTGGCTGAATTGGAACTATTGTGACATGCAACCTCAATGGTTTCTGGTAGCATATCTTTGACATCGTTATAACTCAATCCAACAGCGGCCATCGAGCCATAAGTACACTTAGTTTCTATACTAACCAAGCCGCGAGCGTAAGCTGCCAAAAGGATTTGCTTAGCAGTCAAAGTGCCATCCGCATAGGCGCAACCAAGTTCACCCACTGAATGGCCTATACAGTAGTATGATATTTGGTCCATTCAAATTGAAACACCATGAAAACCTGTAACATATAGTGAATACGAATCGTCGATAAAGATTACACTATTGAAAACTTAAACCACAGCTCTTACCTATTTGCTATCATTGCTCGGCTATGATGGTTTGTTCTGCTTCTGAGAAGCAAATACCAGCATACACTCCGGTCTTCGATCCATGTATAGACTGTGGATGTATTCCAGCATCAAGAATTGCTTCGTATGCAGCTTCAATGGTGGCACGGGCTTGCGGATCCATTTGATTAGCTTGCTTGTTATGAATTCCGACAAATGCAGCATCAAACTTGTTTATGTTATTCAGAATACCTTTTCGGTTTGGAATTTCATGACTAAATTAAATGTTGAACTCCACCGCGCTTCTCTATCAGTTGTCATATCAATCTAATTATTATTATGATTAAAATTTATTTATAAATTTATTCAAATTTTACGGTCATGAATTCATTTGATGTTTGTAAATAAAATTTGAAAATTTGCGGCAGAAATTGAGCATAAGACAGTCAAATAATAAACCATTCTTTTTCTGTTTTTGTGCTCAATCGCATCACAAATAATTAATATTAAGGATAGCAGAGTATCCAAGCATATTCAAGTATTTGCAAAAATAAAGAAAAAATCCATCTCAATTATTCAAATTTGTAAGATTTTTACAAACCTAATTATATAAATTATAGCGAAGATCTTCAACATTGTCACAATTAGGAAAACGTCCTGACATGCCACTTATAACGATTTCTTCTTTTGGACAAGAAGGAAAAATTCGAAAGGATTGATTATTTGATTTAAACATTTTTTCACTCTTCGACATATCGGATAATGCCATATTCGATTATATATTTGTTAGTGCCCAAAATGATTGCTCGATGAAATACAATGAAATTTTTTTAAATCTATTTCACAAATGATATATCACAGAAAGAAACTCTGACTCACAAACGAAAACTTGCCAAAATATTAGAAAGATTCGAACGAACTGAATTTTCATGAAGTTAATTGCATCTATTTATATGAAAATTTAACGGACTTTTTTCATATTGACTATCATACAATGGAGCACGTGTCAGGGCTATACGTTGAACTTATGCATAAATCGCTTAATCCATCGCAAATAAATGAAAGTCTTCAATGTCATGGTTTTGGGTTTTTTTTTTTCAATTTGCTCCCTCTTGAAATATTTATTTTTATTGAAGAATACCATTTATATTTGAATTTAAAAACTGGAAAAGTCCTCTTTTTGGAATTAAACTTTGTCTTTTTAATAATTGCGAATTCAATTGAATGAACTCTTTTTTCTGATTTATGATTAATAATTAGCTTTGTTATTTGTACATTGTAAGAAGAAAATGATAGCCAATAATATATTCGTGCAGAATTGTTAATTATTTGAATAATTTGTAGTAACGTGAATTTTTAATCTATATTTAGAGTGTGGAAAAGTATTGTGATCATCAAAAAACGCGTGTTAATATTTCATCGCAAGTATTGATATGATTTACTGTTTTGAATTTTTAAACATAAAAAATGTGTGCTTCCCTCTTTAAAACTATTACGATGATCGCTTTTGATCGTTAAAATAATAATTTTGTTTGAAATATCAGTTGATTTTCAAAATGTTCTTTTTCACATTAAACAATATACTTTTGCTTCTCTGAAAATGCAAATTTAAAATGTTCCATGTTTATGCATATGAAGACCTAGGGAACGAAATGACAATTAAAATGTCAAAAGCATTGTTTGATGAACATTCATTGTCAAACTTACATATGAGATTAACACCCGTACTTAATTATTATTGCTACATTAACATTACAAGCTATTGCTGTCGAAACACAATAATCAACACATACTATAAATTATCAACATCAATTACATCACACAATCGATATTATACCTTAAACTCTGCCTGCATGAAATAGATCCTTGTGGGATATCCCAAATGAATACATATTAAAAAAAGATCGCAATTTTTTGAACGAGCAATTTATTCATTTAAATTCAATTTATTTCGCTAATGCTTTCTTTTTCAATCAACCTACATAATAGATAAATAGAAATAAACTCGCCATATATCATTTTTTTTATTGATAATAAATTTAAACACATTTAACATTTATCTTCAAATTGGATTATAAAATTCATTGCTTTTATCTTAAATAAAATAAATTTATGATGAAAAATTAAACAAAATTCCATGTTTTTGTTAATATTATAATTTGTTTTTTTTTCTCTTTAATTTGCAATGAAATAACAAAATCAGTGGTAAAAGCAATAGTGTTTGAATTGTTCCATCTCATACAATTTAATGTTTTGAAAATGGATAAGCAAAGTGACAAATTAAGATTAGAATATATTTGGACATTGTTTCCAATCGCCATTTTTTTTTGCCTCCCAATAATTGCCTTTGTAAACGTGAATCATATGGTCGAAACCTTCACAATCTTCATCCTTAACTTGTTTAAACCACAGTGGCTCGTATGGGGTGTATGCACTGTTATTGGCTGAAGCTGTTTCAGCTTCAGCTTCACGTTTTCGGCGCGTTGCACGTTGCTTGTCTTCCAGCCTTTAGTAACAATTAGATTAAATATATGAAAATTAATGTAAATTGAGTGAAATGGATTGTTGTGCGCATACCGGATTTTTTCATGATTGCTTTCCTCCCATCGGCCTTCTTCCATGAGACGTTGATCAGGCCTTAATCTTGAATCAGTTGGTGCAATACCTTCTTCCATTTCGTTAAGTTGACAGGCTAGTTCCGTGAAATTATAATATCTAATGGAAGACAACAGTTACAAACAATCGTTGGGTATTTTATCCATTTATTACTTACTTCTCATTATCAGTTGGCGGCATATTTCGCTCCCAAATTGTCGTATAATTACCAGTTTTATACACTGGACTATCGGCTGAACCACTAACACTAGTCACAGCTGCATATTCCACTTTACTGTCCCAATTGCCATTCAAAACGTATTTTGCTTGGCCATCTGGATTCATAATTACACCTTTGACTTTTCGCTGTGAATCTTTTGAGAAGTACGAATATGGTATATACTTTAAATGACATTTATATCCTTTGGCTGATTTTCGTCCAATGATATCCATATCACCATGATGATCTACCCATAATTTACCCACAATAATATTATGAACGGTTGTTGTCACCTTTCGCCAACCATACCGATTTCCAGATCTATGAAATTCCACATAAGCATTGCCTAATGGAATTACTTGTAAATATTTTCCACGAAATTTTGTTGTCATTGTAAATTCTTGCCAGCAAGACCATTCCTTTCCTTCGCAATGTATAGCGGCCATCGGTGGATGATGGCTCACTTGTTCGGCAATAACGCGCCAACCTAAATCATCCGTTCTATCACATTCATATGTTTCACCTGGGCAACAACAACACCAAAAATGTATTTATTGTAGAAAATAAGAAAAATAAAAGTTTTTTCGTACCTAACAATGGATTGAAAGGTTTTCCCGTTCGATTGATCGTCGTCGAGTACGATGACATTGTGAATGCGGCTACAAATGCCAATTGTTCACATGGATCTGTACAAGCAGCAGCTCTATCAAGTAAATCAGCATACTCATAGTCCTCGGTTAAACGTTGTAACATTGAAATTGGCTCATTAAAATTCACCGGCATTGGAATTTTTGACAAATCTTTTCCAATACAATTTTTCATAATTGACCATAAATTCACCGAATGATTCGGTTTCTCCTTAATGCGTGTCCGTCTTTTTCGACCAATTTTATTTACAACAGCGACTGCATTACTATTTTGACTCGTTGCTTCAGTTGATGAGAAATTTGCATTCGTATCATTACTTTTTGATTGCACAGAAATCTGAAGAACGAAACAAAAATTTTCAATGGCAATTTGATCAAAATTCAGTTTTGAAAATAATATTTGGCTTTTTAATTGAAAATGATAAATAACAACAAAACTAATCATACTTGTTGGGATGACTGAAATGATTGTGGCTCGGTTTCACAGCTATTGAGTTCTTCACTCTCAGAGGAGCTGCCTCCATTAATGTCATTTATGCTTAAAGTGGCCGGAATTTGTAGAGAAAATGTGCCATCGATTTGCGATGGATCTTGTGCATCATAAAATTCATTTTCATCATCATCAGATGTTGTCGAACTTACTGGATCTAATCGGTTGAAATGGAAAAAAAAAAAATATCTATTACGATTTGTCCGACTGTTAATGAATGTAAAAATGGATTTTGATTTTAATTACTTGGCCTATGACGATGTGCGGCTGCTTCCAGATGTGAATGTTGCCGCGCCAATTGCTCTACCATTTCTTGAAGTTGTTCTCTTTGATCGCGTTCGTGTTGCAGCATTTTTGACCATTTATGACCTTGACTTGTCGCTGTATGCAGATAATCACTGCAAGCCTATTATTTGAAAAAAAGAAAAAAAAAATGTAAATAAAAAAACATTTGTAAAATTCGAAGGGCAATGCCCAAGGATAAAATAATTGCTTACGTTGATCATGGCATTCGAAGAAATGCGAAATAATGTTGCACGCTCGGTGACCAGTTTTGTTTTGTTCGCCAAATCGTCGCCACTCTCCAATTCAGTAAGTGCAGTTTGTAATGCTCGACCGTTTTTCGAAATAAGGTCATTACAAGTTCGTAAATTTTCTAATTTTGATGATAATTCTGTTATTGCCGCATTCAATTCCTGACTGGGTATTTTCAGCACATTCTTATCGTCTTCCTCTTCGTCAATTTCAATAGCACGTCTGTAAAAGTGGAGTGAAGTAAAAATGATAATATTAATTAAATTGATGATGTTATTTTGATCATTCATAATTTACAATCACACAATGGCAACAACTTGACAAAAATGGCACCTTAAATGATATTGTTTATTCTCTCAATTTTTTTGTTTATCTTTCAATGTTTCCAAATGAGACATTTGGTGCGATAATTGAATAAAATTTATATCGAGTGATATGAAGAGAGAAAAAAGTAATAATAATAATAATAATACTTACATTGATTTTGCTTTGGCTAGTTCTAAAGCCGTAACCCAATTTTGTCGTTCTACTTCGTTGCCCGCTTTGATGTGAAATGTTTGCGTTCCACCGTAAATGACAAATGTACATGAATCCACTGTATGTATGAGTGCGCTATGCAATGAAATGGTACCGCGACAAGTTTGACTCATTTCGGCTTGGTTTCTATAAATACAAAAGCGATGAAAATATAAAAGAGAAAAAGAAGAAGACGAAAACAACGACAACAACAAAAAGAAGACCATGTAAGCAAGAACAAAAGCAATAAAAATTCACAGTAAAACATATGCAATGTGAATGCATGTTTGCGATTTCAGTGTAGTGCATATTTTATGAGGTTTGATAGTTTAATGTAAGCATGTTGTAGGCAAACAACACAAACAATAAAACGAAGAAAAAAAAATACCGAAATAAAAACACAAAACTTTGTACTTTGTGAAGGTCATTCAAACAAGCAAATAGTCGATATGAATGGAAATTCTTTTTAATTTGAATTCTCGCAGCTATTACTTTGCACTCATTGTAATAGCAATAAATCATTCAATAGCAAGTTCAAAATCGATCGATTTGAGTAAAGTGATTTGATGGATTTCAATAATTGCCGTTAACAACAAATATTATTATCTGATTGAAATTCATGAGAATTAACATAAAATTATGTTTACATTGTCAGTCTATGAAAAGCGAAAAACCAGACAGTGTACACTGTACAGTTTCCATGATGAAAATAAGATTTTTCCCATTTCAAACCACATATCAATATTTCAATATTGCATGCGCGTTTGTGTTTTTGTCTGTGACCAAGTTTTATTATACTTTGACATGAACACTTATAACATGTTACCACATTAATTTATCATTGGCGTAATACACATATGTCTGTCTGAAGCAAATCAAAGATATAACAATAACAACAACAACCTTAGTTTGAACCTCATCAGTAGTGGTTGTTGTTGACATAGGTTTATATCTGTATTATAAAATCATACAGCACATGATATCATACTAAATGAAAAAAAAAAACGCTCATACGATTGACACATTCACAGGTAGTTAATTTTAATCAATTCAAAGATGCTAAATAGTTCGTGTTGTTGTATCACAATGAAATGTTGATTTATGATGAACAATTTTGACAATAGAGCTTAGAAAGCATATGTGCTATCTGATGTGTTTGACCAATGACCAAATTTTAACCATTTAATGATGGAATGAAGAAAAATTCAATTAAATATTAGGAAACAATTTGGAGAAAATTTTATTACTTTTTGAAATTTGCAAACCTGTAGTAAGAAAGAATGCCACCAGACAAAACAAACCATCTCCGTTGATAACCTTTTATGTAATTGGTCCATTTCAATAAAAAACCTTTCATTTCCACATCATTTCGATTGTCTGGTTTGGCGACTGTATTGGATTTTGTCGTTGTTTCAGCCATATCTCCATTTGTATTCACTCGCACTCCACCAGCACACTCTACCAATCCAAGAATTAACCGAAAGCAAACTATTTCGCCCACAATTTCACCCTTTCTCTTTTTAAATAATTACCAAAAATGTATTTTTCGATTAAAAGAAAAAAAAAAAAAAAAAAAAAGATGAAGATATTCAACTGCGCAAATGTACAACTATTTGAGTTCATTCAGCATATACAACATTGTAAAACAATGAATGCATGAAAAAGTGAAAAATTTTAATAGAAAAACGTCGCTTCGAATGCAGTTAAAGCCATTCAATTGGCCATTTTTTGTAGTTGAAGCAAATCTGCACAAAATTCAAAGGGGCTTCGCAAATGCTTTAACACCGCCACGTTCGTTATTTTTCACACTGGTTATGAGTCGCTCTTTTTTCACACTATGTTTTCATTACATTCGCGATTGAAAGTAGAAAAGTAGAGAGAAAAAAAACCACCATCTACATCAAACACAAAACATTGTCACTGTATATGATGGAATCAATTCAATTTGTATGAGTAAATTGAAAGTTATTAGTTCGCACAAAACATAATATACAATACACAAAACTATATATGCTGATAATTTTATTTCCCCATTGAACTGTGAGTTTTCATTTCATTTCACGTAATTTTTCACAATACATTTACAATCTACCGTTTGCACACTGATGATTTATAATCACACTGTTCGTTTTATCAATTTTCTTTTATATTTGATGGACAATTTGTTGGTATTGTATTTTGGACTCATTCATTTCCCACTACAACTATAATATTCATATCAATGAAAATCATTTTCATAAATACTTGTACACTTGGTACAAATGATGACGATTGAGAGATGCGCGCTGTATTTGCAATGTTCAGCACAACTGTCACTGTCAACACATATATGTCATAATTTAAAGTTGCAAAGACGTCTGACTCAAGAGCACACGTGTTTTTGGTTTCTCTTGTTTGTGAATTAAGTGAGAAAATTCCGATAAAATCTCAAAAATTGTTGTTTAATTTTAAGAAATACAAAAATATCAAAATGGTTGAAATAAATAACGAAAAAGTTGAACAAATTGGCAAACTTTTGAATGACACAAATCGACCGCTGAAAGAGCGATTTCGCGCTTTGTTTACGTTGAAAAATCTTGGTGGGCCAATTGCAATTGAAGCTATCGCCAAATGTTTTGCAGACGATTCAGCGCTATTAAAACATGAGCTTGCCTACTGTCTTGGCCAAATGCAAGATGCATTAGCTATTCCATATTTAGTGAAAGTTATCGAAGATAAATCTCAGGAGCCAATGGTGAGACATGAAGCAGGTAAGTAAATCAAAGACATGTTTACTAAACATTTTATGTTTTTTTTAGACGGCAATTTTCATTCAATATTTGGAAATTTTATTTAATTGACAGGTGAAGCATTGGGAGCAATTGCTCATCCGGATGTTTTGGAAATACTGGAAAAATATCGTAATGATCCTGTTGTTGAAGTGGCTGAAACATGTGAAATTGCATTGGATCGTGTAAAATGGATGCTTGCAAATAAAGAAAATATGAAAGATGACAATCCATATGCATCAGTTGATCCATCACCACCTGCAGAATCAAAGAATATTGATAAACTTACCGAAATTCTATTGGATGAACATGAAAAATTGTTTGAACGATATCGCGCAATGTTCAGTTTACGAAACATACAAACAGTTGAAAGTATAAATGCATTGGGAAAAGGATTGAAATGCAAAAGTGCTTTGTTCCGTCATGAAATTGCCTTTGTATTGGGTCAAATACAAAATGAATGTAGCATTAAAGTTTTAGCAGAGAATTTACAAGATCCACATGAAAATGAAATGGTGAGACACGAGTGTGCAGAAGCGTTGGGTGCTATTGCAACCGAAGAATGTATTGAAATTTTAAACAAATATTTGAACGACGATAAGCAAGTAGTGAAGGAAAGTTGTGTTGTTGCATTGGATATGTGCGAATATGAGAACAGTCCCGAATTTCAATATGCAAACTCATTGGCTACAGTTCAGTAAATGATTTATTTTGTTCTGCAACTGAATAATAATGATAATTTTAATTTTAATATTTACAATGTATTTGCATAAAATAAAATTCACTCAAATCTATTCAAACGTAGTTTTCATGAAATAATAATTTATATAGATTCATTTATAATGATTCAATGGTGCTGAATATAAGGCCTTGTTTACAGCATTACAGTGCATCGCACATTGACATTGTGTACGGGTAGTTATTATGGAAAAAATGGAACGAGAACTACAACTGTCAAATTAAAGAACCTTACCATATCGTTGATATTCATACAAGTTAACTAACATTTGTTACCTAATACAGTATTTGATTTTTGATTTTATTTAAATAGTATTTTTCGAAATGGCATCCAAAAAAGTAACCGAATTATTGAAAGAAATTGTCAAGTTTACGCAAACATCGACTGGTTTCGAACAAGTGTTAAAACATGTAAGTTATTTTTATGGCTTTTTCATTGGGTCGAAGTCCATGTGAATAATTATTTTATTGAATTTAGATTCAAATTACTGGAGGTGATGTTGGACACTGTTTGGCTGAGTTTACTGTAAAAAAAGAAAATCTCAACAAAGCCGGCGGATTACATGGGGGATTTACTGCAACTGTCGTTGATAATTTCACAACATATGCACTTATTACAAAGAATTGCAATCCGGGTGTAACTGTTGATTTGCATGTTAGGTGATTTTAACAACATGTTCCATTAATAATAGCATATTTTTTTCGAAAAAATGTTTTTTATTATCTCATTTCTCTTGTCAAAAGTTCAATTATTCACAATTTTCATTGATAAAATGTTTTAATTCATTAATTTTACAGTTATTTAAAAGGTGCTCGCGAAGGTGACACTATTATTGTCGATGCGAAAGCAGTTAAAACTGGAAAAACATTAGCATATCTTGAATGCGAGCTTCGCAATAAAGAAAATGGTCAAATTATTGCCAAAGGTTCTCAGACAAAATACGTCGCATAATTATGATTTAATCAATGGTCTTTTGGGCTTTAAAATGGTATTTATTCTTTGCAATAAACAATTATGTTAAAATAAATGTGTAAATGTGAATTTGTTTTTGTGGAGATGTTGCATCATGAGGTTGGAAATATAATTTGTTGAATAAAATTTGAAAATAAATTGCCTAATTATGAATTTTGAGTTTTTTTTACGATTTCAAACGCTATTTTATTAAACAAAACCGAAAATCACTCCCTCTATCTGTTGTATCGATGTGTCATTCCTCCCGTCTGACAATTTTGACAATTCGACAAATGTCAATGTAAACGTTGTCACGAAAAAACTCAGCGCATCAAACAAACTCAATGCACATTTATTTAATAAAAACAAACGTTTTGTAAAAAATTTAAAGAAAAAGTCGAAATTTACAAAAATGGATATCGGTGAATTGTTATCGTATATGGTAAGAAAATAAATTAGTTCTTTTTCCTCATTTGCAACATATTATGTTTTGTTGTTCATGTTTCAGCCGGATCAAACCCCAAAACGACCGAATGAAGAACATCAATCGGATGGTGAAGATGATCATATGCCCGAAAAGAGTTCGATTGGTCGATTGCGTAAAAAGCCAAGAACATTCGAAAGTAAAACGTCAAATTTTGGTAACGGTGTACAAAATGAACCCGAACTCACCGAAGAGGAACGAATTAAAATTCTGCGATATGTAGAAGAAGAAGAGGCAGCCGGCGAGACACTCGATGAAAATGGGCTACGAAAAATGATTTTATTGTTTGAAAAACGGAATTTGAAAAATCAAGAAATGCGAATTAAATTCCCAGAAAATCCGGAAAAATTTATGGAAAGTGAAATTGAATTGCATACAGTGATTAATGAATTGAAAGTGGTTGCAACGGTACCCGATCTTTATCCGCTATTGGTTGAATTAAATGCTATTCCCAGTTTACTTGAATTGCTTGCACATCAAAATACAGATATTAGTGTTGCCGTTATTGATTTGATTCAAGAACTCACCGATGTTGATATTTTACATGAAAGTTTAGAAGGTGCCGAAGTATTGATTGGATGTTTGCGTAAGCAACAAATTTGTGCGTTGCTTGTTCAAAATTTGGATCGTTTGGATGAATCAGTGCGTGAAGAATCTGATGGTGTGCATAATACGTTGGCCATTTTTGAAAATTTATCCGAAATCCATACGGATATCTGTAAAGAAGCAACCAATCAAGGTTTACTATTGTGGCTTGTCAAACGCTTAAAACAAAAGTCTTCATTCAATCCAAACAAATTGTACTGCAGTGAAATTTTATCTATTTTAGTTCAAGATAACGATGAAATTCGCTTACAGTTGGGATCATATGATGGAATTGATGTCCTCTTGCAACAGCTTGCTGTGTATAAACGACATGATCCAACCACAACTGAAGAACAAGAATATATGGAAAATTTATTCAATTGCTTGTGCTCAAGTTTAATGGCAAAAGAGAATCGTGATCGATTTTTAAAAGGTGAAGGACTTCAATTAATGAATTTAATGCTACGCGAAAAGAAATTATCGAGAAATGGTTCACTTAAAGTGCTTGATCATGCAATGTCTGGTCCAGATGGTAAAGAAAATTGCAATAAATTTGTCGATATTTTGGGATTGCGCACAATTTTTCCACTATTCATGACAACACCCAAGAAAAGTAAAAAGCGTGTTATCAGCGTGGAATCACACGAGGAGCATGTTGTATCAATTATTTGTAGCATGCTTCGAAATTGCAAAGGATCACAACGTCAACGATTATTATCAAAATTCACGGAAAATGAATTTGAAAAAGTTGAACGTTTACTTGAATTGCATCTCAAATATTTGGAAAAGGTCGATGCCATTGATGCTGAAATTGACGAGGATAATGAACAAGAAGATGAAATTTATTTAAAACGTTTGTCGGGCGGTTTATTTACATTACAATTGATTGATTATATTATATTGGAAATTTGTGCCACATCCGAATCTATCAAACAGCATGTGGTGAAGATATTGAATTTGAGAAAAGCATCTATGAAACGTATTCGTCACATTATGCGAGGTAAATTTTTTCGAAGCTTTCCGAAAATATCGCTTAAGTATTTATTTAATTTCTGAATTTTTCAATTTTCAATTTAATTTTTTGCTTTAGAATATGCCGGCAATCTTGGCGAATCGGAAGATAATGAATGGCGTGATCAAGAGCAGCAACACATTATTCAACTCGTTGATCGTTTTTAAGTCTATTTAACCATTTCATCCGAAATTGTTCATTCACTGAAATTATTTAGATAAATAAACATAAATATTCCCAAAGAAAAACAAATCTCGTAATTATATTGTGCTTTGAATTTTCGGCTTTACTCGACCATTAATTAAATTTTTTAACAGTCAATGAAGCGGTATGCTTTTGCAAAGTTTATACTTTATTTATTTACTTTCCTTTTTCTTAATCCAGCATATTCCATGATTTCCATTTATGGTTAAATGGTAACCAGTTGGACACAATATACTTTTGAAGGAATTCTCGACCGTCGTTTCCTTAAAGCCTTTGTAAGCGCTTTGTGACATCATTTTACTGATTTATTTCTCGCATTGCACACAATTACAATTTTTATTTCACAAAGTTATCTCTTCAATCAGGATAGCATGCATGTGCTTAATATGCAAGGGGAAAAGTACTAGAAAGAGCAATCCAATCTAGTACAAAAAAATCCCGAAAAATACCATCAAATCACATTTAATATTATCTTACTAAAATAAAATACACATACATTACTCTTGACACATTACTATTTATTTTAGTAAGACAATATTGAATGTGATTTGATGGGGTTTATCAGGATTTATTTAGTACTTATTTATTGGATTGCTCTTTCTAGTACTTTTCCCCTTGTTAATATGTCTATTCGATTAGCATTTATTCATTCTCTTAGGGACAATTTATTGACCTGGATGGCGAACAGTAAAAATTACATTAAGCTCCAATAGGTACGTCCACACACAAAAAACGTTTGGGGTATGTTCATGATATTCGTTGGTGACAATACATGTTTACCACAGTTGTATTTGACTCTACCACATGCAACGTAATAAATGTGACATAGTATTAGTTTGACAGCAATACTTTTTCACAATGAGTCTGTTCGACATGCGCACATATTTATAAAAACTTGCATGTGGTAGAATCAGATACAACTGTGGTAAACATATATTGTCACCAATGAATATCATGAACATACCCCAAATGTTTTTTGTGTGCAATTAGTGGTTGAAGCACACTTAATTGTAATTTTCATTGTATTACATTACGTATTCTCAAGTGATCAATATACAGCCAATAGTGTTTTGTATTTGGTTGACTTATATTTACAAATTGTGAAAGTATTCCGTTGAGAATAAAAGTGGACAATATGAATATTTCCTGGAGAAATACACACATTCAGGGGCGTACCTACCATATTGCTTATCTGCGGGAGCTAATATTTCACAAAGATAACTGATCCCAAAAGAGACATATTTTGAAATAAAAAATGGGTGATTTTTGAAATTTTTTGAAGTTATGGGGCAAAAACGTCAAAAATCGCCGAAAATCTCTCAAATTTAAATGTTATCCGATTTCGATGAAATTTTTCACATAGATAGAGTATGAAAAAAGAAGAATTTTGAGAAAAAAACTGGTCCTAGTTATTAGAAAATCGTTTTTGGACCAGTTATTTCTCTTTCATACTCTATCTATGTACAAATATTCATCAAATTTATAGCGACAACACTCAAATTTATAGCGATTTTTGTGAAATAAAAGCAATCTCAGATAAGTAATTCGCTAGCTACGCCCCTGCACACATTCAGCATAATTATTGGAAAATATAACAAACTATTAGTTAATTACCGAAGATCGTTTGTTGTAATTTGGTAACTAATCAAATAGTATACTATGATAGATATATTAAAAATCATTCGGAATTCAGTAAAGAATCGAAATTGGACGTATTTCCACGGTTCTCGGTAAATTTCTGTTTAACAACATTTTCAAGTAATCCATTCCTGCTTTTAATAATATTTTCAAGAAAGGTAATTATATAAGTAAGCATTTCGAAAAAATGCATTTAAAAAAAACATTGGTGTTATTGTTTCTTTGCTTCGGTTTTGTTTTCTCTCTTCAAAATAATTTAATTACGAAACAGTCAGAATCGAGTGAAACTAAAATATTGTGCAAAATAATCAGAAATTTCTTGGTCAAATACTTTAGGCATGATCAATTATTCGTTTCAATTATTATTTCTCAAACATTGAAAAAAAGACGAGTATATTTCGATGATGATTTCTTGTCGAATTTGCTGCGAAATGATGGTTCGGAAATATTCAACTATAATATCGTCGAAAAATTATTCAAATATGAATATGATCACAAATTCAAATTTAATTTGATAATTATCGATGATTCTGAATCCATACGGTAAGGTAATTTTCCAAAAATTTAACAAAACTTTAGAATTATTGCTTATTTCTACAGAATAATATTGAATGAGGCAGATCAACCTAATTATTTAGAAAAATATTTTGTCATTATGATTGAAAATCAACAAAATATTTCCAAGACTTTGGATGAAATATTTTCAGAATTGTGGGCAAAGAAATTGATCGATTCACATGTTTTAATAAAAGAGAATAATTCGTGGTCACTTTATACATTTAAACCGTATCAAAGCAATAATTGCAAATCTTTGACCCATGTTAAAATCGAAACATTCACCACGAGCAATTACACTGATGTCATAACTGCTTCCTTCGATGAACTGTATCCACAAAAGTTGAAAAACCTGAATAAGTGTCCCGTATATGTTGGAAAAGATATAATTAAATTAAGCTCGAGATTTTATAATATAATTTCGAAAGCAATGAATTGTACAATCGTTTTCAAAACCTCATTGAAAGGGCTTGGACAAATATTCGAAAATGGAACAGCGACGGGGACATTCGATTCGCTTTTAAAAGGTGAAATAAGTTTTATAGGTATTGAAGTCCTACGAACAGAAGTACGATCTATGTTTTTTGAACCCAGCGATACATATTTTTATACTTCGATCCGTTTTGCATTTAAACTAAGCACATCTCATAGATCAACAGGAAATCCGGTATTTGTACCATTTGAACTAAATTTATGGTTATTTCTATTGGCGATCATATTGTTGGCAGTATTTTTAATATTAGTGTCGAAAAGATTGACACAAAAATGGCGTCATTTTTTCATCGGTGGTCGTCTCAATCGTGAACCAATTCTCAACATGTATAAACTCATACTTGGAGGTGATATTGCCAATCAAAATATTGCAAACGGTCGACATTTCAGCAATTTCGCCAGATCACTTATTTTGTTGTGGATTATTATGTGGTTTTTAGTTCGAAGTCACTATGAAGGCATTTTATATAGTGAAAGTAAAAAACCATTGATTTCACCATTTGATACAATTCAGAAGGTTCGATCATCAAATTGTAAAATTGTTATTGTTCCTGCGCAATATCCTTTATTAAGCCGATATTTCAATACAGATCGGTAAATTAGATCGAATGAATATATTTGTAATATTTTTAAGAATTCATTTATATATTTCAACATTTTCAGATTTATTGTGCAGTCACATGTGCAGAACAAGAAATTTTTCCATGATAATGCAAATGAAACAATTTGTGTAATTGCCGTAAATGATTTTGATATTATCTCATACACATATTCACATCCAACTGATAAAATAGGTGTAACGAAAGATCAATTGTTGTCTCTGCCTTTTGTCATGTATTTCCATAAACCGGCCATTTTCATAGATATTTTCAATAATGAGCTGAGCAAAATACGCGAGGCTGGTTTATATTTTTTTTATGATGCTAAACTAAAAGAAAAGTCTGCACCAACAGCATCGAGACTACAATTGGAAAGTATTTCAATTGTCTTTTCTATAGGCGCAGTAATGTTTTTGATCAGTTTCATTGTATTAATTTTGGAAGTAATTAGTGTGAAGTATTATCGCTTCAAATATATTCTTGATTACTTTACTTATTAGAAGTGTTGGCCTTCAAACATCCACATACAATCACACTCGTTCGTTTGCTGGAATTGAATAATTGTTTTTCTTTCGTTCGAAGCATTTTCAAATTTTTTTGACTGCTTCAAATCATATGAGAACTTCCACAATTAAATCCCTGTATACAATTACTCGAAAGATGGATTTGTTATGAAATTATCATATTGGAAGTTCTGAAATCTATGTCAAATCCGGAAAATCCATGGATCAGCCAAATTCCATCGGATTTGTATTAAAGGCCTTCCAAGCTGTCGGATTTTATTGCCCTTCATGGGAGAGAAATCTGTGTAATTTCTATCGGTAGATTTTTTAGTAAAATATTCAAATTGAAAATGCTACGAACGACCAGCATTACGCATTAGAATCAGTCAATACACAAAATACTAATCACTAACTAAAATACAGCATTTTTTCAACACATAATAACACAAACAGTTTTTATTCGTATATTTTATTTTATAATTAATTATTTTTACAATGTTTGTGAAATAATTCACAAAAAGGACACATAATATTACTGAAATTTTTATAGCAAGTTACTAATCAAAAAAATGTAATGAATGATCTTCAAGGGACTCCACATATAAGCTGTAAAAAAAGATAACATGCATAGTGAACTAAGCTTCTTCTGTACGCACCCGGTGCTCACAATTATTATTCTTAAGTATTGATCTAATAAAATACAATAAAACTTATTTATTTATTTATTACGAAACCTAAATCTATGTCAATACGTATGCACTAGCTAGTAAACATGCTGGTGAAATACCCAATGCGATATAAATTCCGTCCATGGTACGGCTTTAGCAACAGTGATTACAGTCAAGGGTGGAATGGTATTAAAGAGAAGCTTTAATACCAAAATTGGGCCCCGAAACTATGGCAAAATCGGCCTGCATCAGGAGAGTCAGGGAAAATTCAATAATAATTTCACTTAATATTAAAGTGCGTTGACAATTCTGAGTAAAAAATAAAAATAAGCTGTAAAGAATGGATAGAATAGGAAAGAAAAACCACTCAAAACTAATTGGTAAAGTGATTGCACAACATGTCACCGAGGGAATAAAGTTAAGCTTTTTTTTAACGGTTAAACAGAACATCAGAGTGAGTGAATGCAGTAAAATAAAATTATCAGACATCATAGGTGGTACTAAAGATCCAATTAAAAAAGAAAATCAATCAGGGTTATATATTCAATTTCTTGTAAGAATTCTGATCAAGAATATATCGGTCAAAACAAAAGGAAAATAGGCCAACGATTCAGAAAACACGAATACCATACACATAGGGGAGATGTTGACAATTCAAGTGTGGCGAAACATATGATGGATTTAAATCACAATATGGACAAATCATGTTTGAAATTAATACAAAGAGTAGACAATTTTTATGAATTCAACGCATACGAATCTTTTTATATAAATAAGTATAAGGATAAAATAATGAATGAGAATGTTGGTCCGATTCAAAATTCTATTTTTTCAAAATATTACAATTAACATCATTGTAGCCATGCATTTTTTCAAAACAATTATATCAAAGCAAAAGAAACATTGTAACTATTTCAACACTATACCATTGATTATGTTGTCATTATATTTGTCAGTTTTAAATTCAGTTTAAACCAAAAACTCACTGAGGATGAAAGCATTGATTTCGAAATACGTATTTGAGTATTGAACTCATAATGGGTAAAAGTCGATAAATGCGAAGTTGTCTGGAATCCATACTCTGGATAAACGATGTTTTACCGTTACGAATAAACATGTGATTCAGATATTTCGAAGCCCTTTTTTGACAACTGTCTGAATTTTAAGACAGCCGATTGCAGCTTTGATCTACTGTCAGACGTCAAATCATTGAAGCGCTCACGATATTTAGTAACAAAATCACTACGCTTTAGTCCAAAAATATACCGAATTTTATCATTGTCTGCAACAAGATCACGATTTACCTCATTTTGGGTGCTATGAGCACCCCAGCCATAAATTACTACATTTCCATAATACCATTATGGGATCAATGAGCGCCGCAGCCATATCACGTTTGATATAATTGGGTATAAAATGCTTTGAGTGACGAATGCGATTTAACAAACCATACACTTTTTGCAATTAACACTTGTCATGTTCTTGAAAAGAGAGATTTTCGTCAAAAATAACACTAGGGTTTTTAATTGACTTTAGAATATGAGTTTTTCATCACCAATTTTCACATAGTTGAGCGCATCAAAATTTAACCGACTTGTATGATATTTAGAACCGATGATCATTGCTTTCGATTTGGAACCGTTTAATTTCATACCACGACGTGTAATAAAATCATTTAATTTTGCAAGATCGGAATTTCTAATTCCATACCGGTATTCATTTGATTAAACTCTACTTAGATGAGGGCCTGACAATCATCCGCGTAAATAACAAATCAAAATTAATTTTTTTCAAATGATAGTTTTTAATTATTATTTATTTTTTATTATTCATTATTTAATTTATTTTGATAATTTTTCAATCAAATCGATTTTGCAAATGAAAATATCTCACTGTCGACAAAGCATACTATGTTGTGTGGTGTAGTTTGAATGATAAACAAATTCGCACACTGTGCTCCCATTAGTTCGTGTTTCTTTTTCCTTTACGACGCTTCTCTTCGTTTTCTCGCCCATTCACGCGCGTATCTCCTATATCATAATATGATCTCCGATCGCCTATTCATGGGAACATATCATAGGCATATCAAATATGATAAAGAAAAATATAAGCTCTATGCTTAAATGTTTAATTCAGAGCCACATTGGATTACAAAATATATCCTCAAGTGAGTATTATATAACAATAATAATCCTGGAGAAAAAGACACATTCAGCATAGTTATTGTAAAACATAGCAAACCATTAGATAATTAACAAATATTGTTTGATGTAATTTGATATTTGTCACTTGAAAAGTAATCAAATAGTGTGCTATGCTATTCATATTTAAATATGATTCAGAATTCAGTAAAGATTCGAAATTGGACGTATTTTTACGGTTTATGGTACATTTCTGTTGTTAATAAAACTTTCAAGTAATCCATTGGTGTTAATATAAGTAAAACTTTTGAAAAAAATGTATTTAAAAAAAACATTGGTGTTATTGTTCCTTTGCATCTATTTTGTTTTTTCTCTTCAAAATAATTTAATTACGAAACAGTCAGAATCGAGTGAAACTAAAATATTATGCAAAATAATCAGAAATTTGTTGGTCAAATACTTTGGGCACGATCAATTATTCGTTTCGATTATTATTTCTCAAACATTGAAAACGCGACGAGTGTATTTTGATGATGATTTCTTGTCGAATTTGCTGCAGAACGATGGTTCGGAAATATTCAACTATAATATCGTCGACAAACTATTCAAATATGAATATGACCACAAATTCAAATTTAATTTGATAATTATCGATGATTCTGAATCTATACGGTAAGGTAATTTTCCAAAAATTTAACAAAACTTAAAAATTATTGCTTATTTCTACAGAATAATATTGAATGAGGCAGATCAACCTAATTATTTAGAAAAATATTTTGTCATTATGACTGAAAATCAACAAAATATTTCCAAGACTTTGGATGAAATATTTTCAGAATTGTGGGCAAAGAAATTGATCGATTCACATGTTTTAATAAAAGAGAATAATTCGTGGTCACTTTATACATTTAAACCGTATCAAAGCAATAATTGCAAATCTTTGACCCATGTTAAAATCGAAACATTCACCATGAGAAATTACACTGATGACATATCTGCTTCCTTCGATGAACTGTATCCACAAAAGTTGAAAAACCTGAATAAGTGTCCCGTATATGTTGGAAAAGATATAATTAAATTAAGCTCGAAATTTTATAATATCATTTCGAAAGCAATGAATTGTACAATCGTTTTCAAAACCTCATTGAAAGGGCTTGGACAAATATTCGAAAATGGAACAGCGACGGGGACATTCGATTGGCTTTTAAAAGGTGAAATAAGTTTTATAGGTATTGAAGTCCTACGAACAGAAGTACGATCTATGTTTTTTGAACCCAGCGATACATATTTTTATACTTCGATTCGTTTTGCATTTAAACTAAGCACATCTCATAGATCAACAGGAAATCCGGTATTTGTACCATTTGAACTGAATTTATGGTTATTTCTATTGGCGATCATATTGTTTGCAGTATTTTTAATATTAGTGTCGAAAAGATTGACACAAAAATGGCGTCATTTTTTCATCGGTGGTCGTCTGAATCGTGAACCAATTCTCAACATGTATAAACTCATACTTGGAGGTGATATTGCCAATCAAAATATTGCAAACGGTCGACATTTCAGCAATTTCGCCAGATCACTTATTTTGTTGTGGATTATTATGTGGTTTTTAGTTCGAAGTCACTATGAAGGCATTTTATATAGTGAAAGTAAAAAACCATTGATTTCACCATTTGATACAATTCAGAAGGTTCGATCATCAAATTGTAAAATTGTTATTGTTCCTGCGCAATATCCTTTATTAAGCCGATATTTCAATACAGATCGGTAAATTAGATCGAATGAATATATTTGTAATATTTTTAAGAATTCATTTATATATTTCAACATTTTCAGATTTATTGTGCAGTCACATGTGCAGAACGAGAAATTTTTCCATGATAATGCAAATGAAACAATTTGTGTAATTGCCGCAACTGATTTTGGTATTATCTCATACACATATTCATATCCAACTGATAAAATAGGTGTAACGAAAGATCAATTGTTGTCTCTGCCTTTTGTCATGTATTTCCATAAACCGGCCATTTTCATAGATATTTTCAATAATGAGCTGAGCAAAATACGTGAGGCTGGTTTATATTTTTTTTATGATGCTAAACTAAAAGAAAAGCCTGCACCAACAGCATCGAGACTACAATTAGAAAATATTTCAATTGTCTTTTCTATAGGCGCAGTAATGTTTTTGATCAGTTTCATTGTATTAATTTTGGAAGTAATTAGTGTGAAGTATTATCGCTTCAAATATATTCTTGATTACTTTACTTATTAGTAGTGTTGGCCTTTAAACGTCCACATACAATCACACTCGTTCGTTTGCTGGAATTGAATAATTGTTTTTCTTTCGTTCGAAGCATTTTCAAATTTGTTTGACTGCTTCAAATCATATGAGAACTTCCACAACTAAATCCCTGTATACAATTACTTGAAAGATGAATTTGTTATGAAATTATCATATTGGAAGTTTTGAAATCTATGTCAAATCCGGAAAATCCATGGATCAGCCAAATTCCATCGGATTTGTATTAAAGGCCTTCCAAGCTGTCGGATTTTATTGCCCCTCATCTGTTAATTTCTATCGGTAGATTTTCCAGTAAAATATTCAAATTGAAAATGCTACGAACGACCAGCATTACGCATTAGAATCAGTCAATACACAAAACACTAATCACTAACTAAAATACAGCATTATTCCAAAACATAATAACACAAACAGCTTTTATTCGTATATTAATTATTGATAATTCAAAGCAAAATCTATATAAATTTTAGCTAAGTTCAGAATTATAAAATAAATTTCAGGGAAGAATATTTCAAATATGTCTTTCAATTTAGGACAATTTATTTCCCAACTATTTTTTTATTTATTTATTTATTAGTTCCACTTTATTTAAATTGGTCAAGTTGACATTCTCTTAAAACTAGTTTTTTTTGTCTAATATACATAGCAAGTCTCTTTACAAAAACCTCCAAACTATTGATATCTCAATTTCACGTGGAATTCCGTTAATATACATTTCCTTGTATTTTCCATTTTAATGTCGGGTAATCTAATTTCATATTTCAATTTATAAACAAATATTTACAAATGCATTTTATCTAATTCTGGCTTTTTTTCGATACAATTTCGATCTATGAATTAAAATCGAATTTGTCATATTGGAAATCCAAATATATAATCGCATTAACTATTTCTAAAGATTGGTTTCCAATTTTAATTTCAAGATTATATGTTTCGTTTCTGATCTTTCTCAATCAAAATCCATTTAATTTTAATTGATATGCATTGATCCAATTTTCAATCTAATTCATTTCACGATTAGATATTGCCACAGCTCTTTCATCATTTTTGTGTTTAATAATAAGGGCGGTATCTTCAGTAAAAAGAACAATTTCATCTGGTACCTCCGTAATATCATTTATATAAAGTAGAAACAAATAGACACTCAATTGCGTATTTTGCGACAACCCAAATGGAACTTCTATTTCCCTAGATATACAACCATTGAGTTCATTAACGTTAGCTTTCTTTCACTGAGACAATTTTTGGACCATTTTATTTCTATCCTCGTGATTCCCATATTTTCTAGCTTTTCTAATACGATACTTCTGTCTATTGTTTCGAATGCTCGTTTTTAATCAAGGAATATCGTCATCAATATTTTTTCGTCATTTTCTCTACTTATTTTCCAATCAACAATCAAATTATTAAAAACGGTTTCACAGGAGTGTTTTTCCTTGAAAGCTGATTGGTTTTCAGCAAATAAATTATTATTTTCATTTACAAATTTAAGAAGTTGGTTTTTAATAAAATATTCACAAAGAACGATCGGTCGACTTTATACCATCTAATGTTCTATACCAAAGTAGCCTAATAAATCTCATAGATGGCGAATAGCAAAAAGGATTTTTTTACCAAAGACGATTCTAAAGTTAAATCTACGGTAGACATGCCCAAATGATGGTTAAAGCACGCTTAAGTGTTTAATTATAAACCACATTGGATTAGTCTACGTATTCCCAAGTGAAAACTATAAAGCAATAATAATACTGGAGCAACAGACACATTCCGCAGAATTATTGTGAAATATAACAAATTTTAACGACCATTGTTTGTTGTAAGCTAGTGTTTGTCACTTGAAAAAGTAATCAAATAGTATATAATATGATTGATATATTAAGCATAAATCAGAATTTAATGAAGAAATGATACTAGATGTATTACTACGGCTTTCGATACATTTCTGTTGTGAATACACTTTCAATTCATCCATTTGTATTAAAATAATTAAAAATTTCGAGCAAAAATGTATTTAAAAAACACATTAGTGTTACTGTTTATTTGTTTCGGTTTTGTTTTCACTCTTCAGAATAATTTAATTACGAAACAGTCAGAATCGAATGAAACAAAAATATTGTGCAAAATAATCAGAAATTTGTTGGTCAAATACTTTGGGCACGATCAATTATTCGTTTCAATTATTATTTCTCAAAAATTGAAAAAGCGACGAGTGTATTTTGATGATGATTTCTTGTCGAATTTGCTGCAAAACGATGGATCGGATATATTCAACTATAATATCGTCGAAAAATTATTCAAATATGAATATGATCACAAATTTAAATTTAATTTGATAATTATCAATGATTCTGAATCCATACGGTAAGGTTATTTTCTGAAAATTTAACAAAACTTAAAAATTATTGCTTATTTCTACAGAATAATATTGAATGAGGCAGATCAACCTAATTATTTAGAAAAATATTTTGTCATTGTGACTGAAAATCAACAAAATATTTCCAACACTTTGGATGAAATATTTTCAGAATTGTGGGCAAAGAAATTGATCGATTCACATGTTTTAATAAAAGAGAATAATTCATGGTCACTTTATACATTTAAACCGTATCAAAGCAATAATTGCAAATCTTTGACCCATGTTAAAATCGAAACATTCACCATGAGAAATTACACTGACGTCATATCTGCTTCCTTCGATGAACTGTATCCACAAAAGTTGAAAAACCTGAATAAGTGTCCCGTTTATGTTGGAAAAGATATAATTAAATTAAGCTCGAAATTTTATAATATAATTTCGAAAGCAATGAATTGTACAATCGTTTTCAAAACCTCATTGAAAGGGCTTGGACAAATATTCGAAAATGGAACAGCGACGGAGACATTCGATTGGCTTTTAAAAGGTGAAATAAGTTTTATAGGTATTGAAGTCCTACGAACAGAAGTACGATCTATGTTTCTTGAACCCAGCGATATATATCTTTATACTTCAGTGCGTTTCGCATTTAAACTAAGCACATCTCATAGATCAACAGGAAATCCGGTATTTGTACCATTTGAACTGAATTTATGGTTATTTCTATTGGCGATCATATTGTTGGCAGTATTTTTAATCTTAGTGTCGAAAAGATTGACACAAAAATGGCGTCATTTTTTCATCGGTGGTCGTCTGAATCGTGAACCAATTCTCAACATGTATAAACTCATACTTGGAGGTGATATTGCCAATCAAAATATTGCAAACGGTCGACATTTCAGCAATTTCGCCAGATCACTTATTTTGTTGTGGATTATTATGTGGTTTTTAGTTCGAAGTCACTATGAAGGCATTTTATATAGTGAAAGTAAAAAACCATTGATTTCACCATTTGATACAATTCAGAAGGTTCGATCATCAAATTGTAAAATTGTTATTGTTCCCGGACATTATCCTTTATTAAGCTCATATTTCAATACAGATCGGTAAATATAATCGAGTGAAAATATTTGTAATATTTTTAAAAATTCATATATTTAAACATTTTCAGATTTATTGTGAAATCTAATCTTCAGTACAGAAAATTTTTCCATGATAATGCAAATGAAACAATTTGTGTAATTGCCGTAACTGATTTGGATATTGTCTTTTACAAAAATGTCTATCCATCTGATGAAATAGGTGTAACAAAAGATCAGTTATTGTCTCTGCCTTATGTCATATATTTCCATAAACCGGCCATTTTCATAGATATTTTCAACAATGAGCTGAACAAATTACGAGAGGGTGGATTATTTTTCTTTAATAAACGTAGAACGAAAGAAAGGTCTACACCAACAGCATCGAGACTACAATTAGAAAATATTTCAATTGTCTTTTCTATAGGCGCAGTAATGTTTTTGATCAGTTTCATTGTATTAATTTTGGAAGTAATTAGTGTGAAGTATAATCGCTTCAAATATATTCTTGATTACTTTACTTATTAGTAGTGTTGGTTTCTGAAGAATCATTTGTTCGTCCGTAGGCAATAAAACCAATATAATTGTTTGTTTGTTCGTCGCTGGTAGCATTTGCAGCTTGGATCATCCAAATATAAATTCGATGGAATTTGGCTGATCCATGGATTCTCTGAATTTGGCCTGGACTGAGAACTAACGAACGAATATTTTTTTTGAATCTTCATTGATTCGCTCATGAGCGAACGTTCGGAGTTAACACTACTCATTAGAATCACTAATCAAATGAAATACTAAACACTAACTAAAACACAAGCTATTTTTTGAGCTAAGCTTCTTCTGATGTTCACAAATGTAACTCTTCATTCAATATTAATCTAAATAAAATCATCAAATATACAACAAAAATGTAATAAAATGCATGCCTTTATCCATTATTTTGCTGTCTTTTGAATTATCAATAAATTTATTCATTCATTTTTAGAGAAACCAATTGATCATCATAGATGATAATTTAAAGAAAAAACATTGTACATTACTTGGCTTAGTTCAAAATTATGAAATTAAAAGGAAAAAATATGCCAATATGCCCACTGAAAACACGTACTAGATTGACAATGCATTTTGTTTGGAATTGTTAAAAAACGCATGTGTTTCAATTTACTACTATTCATTTTTCAACTATAAATTCGACAATTTTTTTTGCTATCTTTAGATAAAACGGTCGACAAGCAATCAGATATTCTTTTAGAATCATTTAAATTTTAATTTAATTTTTGGTATAGCATATGCCGGCAATATTGGAGAATCGAAAAATAAAGAATGGCGTGATCAAGAGCAGCAACACATCATTCAACTTGTTGATCGTTTTTAAGTGCATGCATTTAACCATTTCGTTCGAAATTGTTCATTCTTAGGTTCATTCACAGAATGAAGAAACATAAATATTTCCAAAGAAAAACAACAATTGTTTGATAATTACCTTAAATTAGTCACTTCATGATCTGTAAGCTAGTCATACGGAATATATCAAAATCATAATCAAAATATTGATTTAAATCAATGAATTTGGTAGTTTTTGCTATATTTTTATTGTAGGATATTGAGCTAAACTATTACATTTTCTTGAATTGTATTTTTACTCGTTTAATTAGTGGCAAATTGAATTTCTCATTTTCACAAACAGAACCATATTGCATATCTTCAAAAAGACATTGTTTTTTTTTCCATTTTTCTTGGTTGATTTATTTTATTTTTTGTGTGGTGGTTATTCAAAATTTCAAGAAACATGTAAAAAATTGATAGAAACATTCTAACTTCTTATAAATGCAAGGCATTTAGCTAAATTCATAAAAAGATTATGAGTGCTACCGTAATTTCTTTCAATAAAAATAAATCAAATCGCAATTTAAAATTCGACGAAATTCAAATTCAAATTGAACGATTTTCGATTGGTTTTATTAAAAGAAATTTTGCATTTTTATACCATTTGGTATGGTTTAACATTGCATTTGAAATTAAAAATAAACACAACGATGATTGTTCGATTGAATTTGAATTAGTTTATTCAAAACATGTCGAGTTGAACACGGCATCTATTTATGAATATCAATTTCTTTGCTGTGTATAATTTGCATAATATTCGACATCTGTACAATGTACATTTTGTATACAATGTTATGATTATGATCGAATTTGCGACATTGAAAAGAAAACGCTCTTTATTATTTGCAAATTAAATAACAAAATTAATGAAATTAACTCAAAAATCAAACTCAATATGACTCAGTGCAAAATACTTATTTACATAATTTGAATTTTTGTGTCACATATTTTTTTTTTTTTTTTTTTGGTTGTTGCTTTTTAATTTTTTTTTGTTTGAAATGTATTTTTTTTTTTTTTTTTTGTGTTTTTTTTTTATCATGTTGGGTATATATTATACATTAAGGCAGCGAAGACTGGGATCACGTATAGCGACATGAAACACTCATTTTTTCTAACATTTAATAAATAAATTTTCTTTTTGTTCGGCATAAATTTTCTATTTATTTTCATTCATTTTAATTCATTCATATGTTCAATATGTTTTCTGTTGTCTTACTTTTTTTGTTAATCATTTTAATTAATATTTTTGTTTATATTTAGTGTCATTAGCTATAAATTATTTGCTGATTCCACACAAAAATGAGGAAGACAATGAATCGTGAGAAGTAAAATCAAACGCAGGGTGAGTGTTTGGGTAGTTACATCGCATTCGTTGACGAGATAGTAGATAGAGTTTTTAAAGCAATTCGTTATTATTATTTTTTTTTTTTTTTTTTTTTTGTAAGTTTTAGTATTCGGTTTTATTGAAAACTCGTTGCCAGGTGAAATATGTTACGAAAACTACAGTTAATTAGGGTTCGAGTAATTAGACCATTTTTTTTATTTTGTTAACGACTAAATCAATTGGAAACATTCACTTTTATGCATTACTATGATTCATTAAGGTGATTGGGAATTTTATGTAAACGAAATTGTCTATTTATTGAGTGTGTTTGTTTTTTTTTTCTTGTGTGTGTGTATGTGTTTGTGTGTCATTATTTTTTAACGTTTCACATACAAAAAAAAAAAAATAAATAAAATAAAATAAAAACAAAAGGAACAAACATATTTCCACATAGTGGAATTGTTTATTAATACCCCAAATTGAAATTAATCATTGTGTTACAAATAAATTGACCATGTATATATATTTATACTTCGTTGATTACATATAGTTTGTAATGGAAATAGTTACATTCGATTAGTGTTTCGTTTTAAATGGGACGGTTCAATACAATGCAAAATTGGTATTGAAGGAAGAAGACTTTATCAAATTGAATTTGCGTTTCAAAAAAGGAATATTATATTTTAGGTGGACAAAAAAAAAAAAATGTTGAAAAGCTATAATGCGCATCGTTTCAATATCGATTGCAGAAAAGTATGAAAAAAAGAAAGAAAAATTGTTTAGATTTTGGGCCTCTAAGTTCAGTAAGAATTTCAAATGGATTTTTAAAAGTTATTTTGTGTTGCCGACAGCTGACTATTTTGAAGTGCATCAAAGTTGTATCTTATTCAAAGAGGAAAATTTATTTGCGATTTATCGCTCTTCTGAGAAATGTTTACCCAAATAAGAAATGACGATATTTCCCTTATGTCTGCCACTGTTCAATAGGTTGGCATTTAGTTTAATTTAATACAATTTGATTCAAATATGAATTAAACAGAAAACAAAATCACACTCCGACATGGGAATGAAATTCTATCGTTCTGTTCAAAAACAGCATTGATCGACTTTTATTCCTAGAAATAAAAACCAACTAATGAATTACAAAGAGACCGGCCTTGTCAATGAATATGACATACATCTATCATTTGTTATGTCCTTAATTAGTTATTTATATAATTATGTACCGTTGTATGATTTTTCATTTGTTGCTATTGTTATGTGCTGTGTGTTATGTGTTCACTAAATAGTTTTGACATTTTATCATTTTTAACATAGTAAGTGATTGGTATTTGTTACCGATTCATCGTAATGTGTGAGTGTTTTTTTTTCTAATTCTCTTTATGACATTGATTTTTTCAGTAGTGATCATCATGATGGATGCATTCAGTGGATTTTCTTAAATCTAATGACACAATTTTATTCGCATTCTGCTAATTTCGATAGCTGCAATATTTTTATTTTTATTTTGTCGTTCATTCTTTATCATTATGTTTTCTATATCCCTGGAGCATATTATCTTATACAAAATCATCGATGATGACACAATTGCATTGATTGCGAAAAAGAATAAAAAAAAATTGTATCAACTATTTCAGCAGCTTTTTTGTATTCAATCATTCATATTTGTTTTATTTTAAAGTGATCGAGACTTTTTGCCGCTACACAGAACAAAAAATCATTATTTCATACCATTGAACAGCAGCCACAACCTCGTCGATTCTAAAATACACTTATTTGTTTAAAACTATATAGTTATGTTTTGTTTTGTTTTATTTTGTTTTGTTTTGTTTTATATCATCAATACAAAAACGGTTTCATTATGTGCCCTGATTCATACTTGTAGCACCGGAAAATGTATAACTCAGTTGACACAGGCATTGATTTTATATGTTTATTTTCTGTTTTAGTCATTATGCTTCATTATGCTAGATCGAAATCACAGATTTCCCGTACATGCTCTGTTAATTTTATTCGAATCCGATTCATAAACAGAGAATTAAACGCCATCAACTTTCACGTTATAAATGTATTTCTTAAGTTTGTGACATTTCATAAATTAATAGAGTAAATTGCATTTGAAGAAAAGCAAAACCACATCATGTTGTCAATCATATCAAATGTCTTATGCTTTTGAAATGTGAAAAAGTCTTCTTTTTAAAAGAAATATTCATTGAGAAAAGTGAAAAGTTTCAAACTGACTTTTTTCAAAAGCAAAAAAGTATATCGAACTACATTTAGTTAGTAGGTAATGCAATGAAAATTCTAGCATAAAAATGAATAGAATCAGATATATCAAGCAATCCGTGTAATTCTTCTATTTAAATTCTAAGTTGATTTTCTAGCAAAAGAAAAAAAAAAATGAGGTTCATTTTCCAATATAAATCCGAATTGTTAACATCTAAAGTTGGGGTGCATGGTGCATGTTTATTTCTATATAGATAGACCAAATAAAATGACACAATTTCGATAATTTGTCTTGTTTTTATTGGGGAATTTTCATTATTTTTTTGTTCGAGTGGAAAATAAGAGAAAGGAAAAAATATAATAAGAACAAACGATGAAAATGAAAAACTTAATGCGCCTACAATCAATAAAATTTAATAGGACCGGGAATCGTTTCACAATAGAAAACTAGCAATAATAAGTGATGTATGCACTTAGGCGGCTACGGGTTCAATTCTATACGTTATTTACGCACTTTTGTTGTTTTTTGTTGCTTCTTTTTTAGTAAGTTTTTTTTTCTTAAAAAAGATTTTTTGTTTTTTTTTTTATTTTTATTTTTTTTTTTTTTTTTTTTTTGGTATGCATTATTCAATTTTTTCCCTTTGTCATATAATTGTTTCAAAAGAGTTCTTTTTTGTTGTTTGGTGAATCATCTTCAACCCATACTTCGTAGAGTGGTCATACAATATTTGTATCTACTAAGCTTAAATGATATGTTTAATTTATGAACATTTTGAGTCGCATTCTTCAGTCGATAAAAATATTTTCTTGTTTTCTATATATAATTTTAATTCTTTAAATAAATTATTCTTGTTTTTACACATGATGTATAATAATAATAGTAGTAAACATTTTTTTCCATTTTAATAAAGACAATATCGGGGTGTTGAAAGCCGGCAGCAGATCTGTTTTTTTTTTTTTTTTTTTTTTTTGGAACATAATGCCGAATTGGCCGTTTTGTTCTTTGATTGTTGTATTGAATCTACTTGTTTCAAAAGCCAGTTTACTTTTGCCAGCTTTCTAGTCTACAGTGTCGTGTAATGTGTGTATGTTTGTCTGTGTGTGTGAGTGTGAGTGTGAGTTTCTTTTTATCTATTAATTATGTGTAATTTGTATAGCTTATGTGCAAAATTACTATTCGTTTTGAGTTTAACTCACAGATAATATTTATATTTCCCATTTAAAATAATTAAGTATAAAGATTCTGGAACCATAACCGATAATTCTACGTTATTTTTGTGCTGTGTCGGCTTATAATATTTTTTAATTTTTATGTGTGTAAGTGTTTTTTTTTTCTCTTTGTTTTATTTTTAACATGGACGAACAATATATTTGGTATATAGAAGGAAGGAAATTCTTCTAAAATGACCTGCTAAATATTAGTGTTGCTGCTGATATTGTTTAACAGCTAGCGAAATATCGTTTCGTCAATGCAAGTGGAAACACTTTAGCCACCAAAGGAAAAAGCGTTGCGAATATATATCATTTAAACAGTGGAAACATGGAATATAATGAAATAAATAACATGGAAGCCACATTTCGGAAATTTTTGTTTCATTTTGTTTTGCAAAATTTGCATTAAAACTTTTATAGCAAAATAAGAGAAAAATTGGAAAATTTAATCAACAAAATCATTACGTGTGTATGACTGTAAGTAGAACCGAATGAACAAATTTTTATAGATCGCCCAAGCGTTTCGTTTACAATATCAATAAGGTACCTAAAATTCAACTCTTGGATTTTTGTGTATTAAGTGTGTTCATGGATAAATTTACATGGTATATTTTAATTTTGATAATGTATCAATTTTTTTTCTCAACTCCTACGAAAGAATTCGTGAAAATTACAATTAAATTTTACATCCAAATATTACAAATAAAAAGGATATAAATTGTGTGTTTTTTTTTTTTTGTTCTTGTTGTTTTAAAATACAATTCACAGATATAATGGGGGGAGGGGGGGTGTGTCAACATTTTTGGTGCTCTAACATCAACTCATTCAGAGCAAACACAAACATTGTGTTGTTCAAAGGTGCAATAAAAATTAAAACAATTAATTTCTTTTTTTTTATTCTCTTTATATTGTTGTCACCAATTAATTATATTGTGCTGTCACACACTCCAAATACTATAAAAATTTAATTTATTACGCAAATTCGTCCAAATTGTCATTAATTGGGCAAATAATTTCATTTATTTATTTATTTATTTTTTTTTTACTCAAAATTCTCTCGATCTGAATCAAATGTGATCCAAAACAGAGTAAGAAAAACAAATTTGTTTCTTCATTCACAATTTTCAGCTTTTCTAATATTAATAGCATTTGATAATTTTTTCATTCAATTCGAAAAAAAAAAAAATCGAATTGATAAATTTAAATCTCGGGCAATGTCGCTGTTAATGGTGCGAAATACAATAAAAGCTCGTGATGTGCCATAGAAATTGGGATTCAATTCGAAATAATCCTACGTAACAGAATTTCCTTGATAATTTTGTATTTATTTTGTTTTTTTTTTCCCATTCATTCTTCATTTGTGTTTTCATTTTAAATGTTGACCGTCTCTTCAATTTTATGTCGCTGTAAAATGTATTGATACAATAAAGATAAGCTAAACTTGTTTTTTTAGCTAAATATATATTGAAAAAAGAGTCTTACATTCTTCAATATTTATAAAATAAAGATAACAATTCGGCAATTGTAATGGATTATGTTTCAGCCAATAAGTGTGCAACTGTAAATACTCAACAAAATGCATGAAACAGTTTTAGAATGAAATTGTATTACGAATTGTTGTAAATTTGAATCATTGCATTTAATTTATAGTTGCTGCGTTGATGTTGTTGTTTTTGCAATTTGTTATTATTGCTGTTGTTAATTTTATTTTATGGACTGTAAATTGTGTGTTTGCTGAAATGTAAATGGGAAGTGTTGTGTTCTCAACATTTTTGAAACAAATTTTCAAATTTTTGACTAATATTAGATTTTACTTTTTTTTTGTGTGTGTGTGTGTGTGTTATTTGTATCAAGCAAATGACCCTTATAAAGTCTTTAATGTTTGGGATATTTGCACTTAGGTGATCTACAGCATTGGTCTACATTGTTTCCATTTAGACTGATCCTTATCTAAAGTTGATTTTTTGTTCATCTAATTATTACTTAGTGTTTATGCTTTTTTGGACCAATTAAACGCATTCGAATGAGGGACAGGCTGGGTATGAGATGATGTTTAGCGTTGATCTTTGTGATTATGATTTAGATGAAGCGTGAGGGGGTGTGTGTGTGTATGTGTTTTTGGTTGATTGATTGATTGATAGAGAGAGCGAATTGTATGAGAGAGCGAGTATCTTTAGTGTTTTTTTCGCTATTTTAAATGTTGATTTTTGAATATGAAGCTATTTGTTTGTAATGTAAGTTAATCATCATTGGTTTGAAAAATCGTGGTTAAATAGGCGCAAAACAATTATTTATTTGTTCGGTTTCTTGAAAAGATTTTCGTATTGATTGTTTGTTTTATAGTAATTAAATCAATATTTTGTTGCTTGTTTTGCATTTGTAAAAGCCCAATGACTTGTTATTGTAATTATTTTTGAGTTTTGTTTTTAAATCGTTTTCTCGTTACATTTACTCTCACTCGTGTTAGAACTGTAGCGTCGGAATGTTCTTCATTTTTTTTTATTTTGTGTTAATTGTTTTAAAGGCCCATTTGCACCGATGTCCAACATAATGTGGCTTTAATATGTCTGATACTATAAGAAATCAAGAATATTATAGCTAAACTTGAACTTAGATAGCTATTAGTTGCTATGGTAGGACCATCACTAGTACATTGACTACTATTTACGGGCACTGCAGGGGCTGAAAATGGAACAAATAAATCACAATTTGGATTTAGCCAATTTTAATGCATCTTTTCATTCAAGTATTGTAGGAGTTTTTATTTTTTTTTATTTTCATTTTCGAAAATTTTCGATACTCACTTGTTGCAGTCAAAAGCTGTGGTAAATAGTCTTTCCAGAAAGCACATTGCCGCAGTCGCGGTCCACGGCCAATGTGCGATATATTAATGCCGAGTTCAAAATATTCTTTCCCTTCCGCAGTGTGTAGAGGCCATTCATTTTCAGTTGTCTGACCATTTGGATTGCTACATAAAGTGAGAATAAATTGCCGTCAGTTTTGAATTTCATGATTGATGAGATTGATAATTAGAAATGGAATGGAGCAAAGAAAAGAGGAAAAGAGAGATGTATAGAGAAATATTGTATATTAGAGAGAGAGAGAGAGAGAGAGAGAGAGAGAGAGAGAGAGAGAGAGAGATAGAGAGAGATGAGAGAGAGAGATAGATAGAATAAACACCTACCCATATCTGGCGAAATTCGCCCAATATCGCATGATACGTTTGCTGAATTGCCTCTCTTCCGGCGTATATTCAAGCGATGGATTTAATGCTTCACCAAAAACATAATTAATTTCATCAGCATGCATTACACCTGTCCATTTAGGCCATGGATTGCTTTTACTTCGATGATTATATAAATACATATAAACGCTTAAATTCTCCTTGGCATATCTAAAGAGATAATGTCGAGATTCAAAATGTTTGATTTTAGTGATTTTTTATTCATTTAGAAGCGTATTTGTGTGCCTTTACCTGTGTGCGAATTCATTGACATTGCATGTAAAATGCTTGTCACCGACCATTTTATCTAATGCATCTCGATTACTGTTGACATTATTCGGATCTGTCCAATTTGTATATTCGAATATAATCGCTTGACGTCCTGCATTATTTACATATGGATTCAATTCTTTCACAGCCTGTAAATAATCTTTACGCGAAACCGTAATGCCCTCCTCTTTTTTAAACAGTTCCGTCAAGTAATAGATTATAAAATAATTTCCTTCATCTGTGTTACTTCCCATTAATATTTCAGTTTTCTTGAAACGGCCTTGAGCCAGACTCTTCTGTGGCGTTTCATCTAAAAATGCTCCATCGACAATCGGAGCAAATGGAAATTCACAAATACCTGCGATAGATTGAAACAAGAAATTTTCAATCTTTTAGTTAAAATTTAAAAATAAATTGAGATTCTATGTACTTACCTAATGAACCCCATTCATTATATACCAATGTTTTTGGATCTTTTTCTCGTAAACATTTCACCACATCATCCATTTCTGATTCATTATGCGGACAATTTACAGCTTCAGCAAGACGAAGTGCTCTGAAAATTGAGTAAAGACACTTTAGGATTTTTTTTTTTTTTTTTTCAAGCAAATTGTCAAAGAAATCGCACCTTAAAACGGCTTCTTCCCGTTTGACGATTGCCCATGGAGCAGTCGCAGCTCCACTTTCCATGATGGCACGTTGAAAAAGATCTCTGGACAGAGACGAGAGTAAATGTAGTGAAACAGAAACAGCGCCAGCACTTTCACCAAATAATGTTATACGGTTCGGATCTAAATTATAGAAAATCCATTTCAATTGAAACGAACCATTTGTATATTGAATAAATAACGAATTTTGTGAATGTACCTCCGCCAAAATGACGAATATTATCACGAACCCAACGCAATGCCATATTTTGATCGAATAAACCAGCATTACCGGGAGCTTCTGGTGTGCCAAGATATAAAAATCCTAAGCTCGCCACACGATATTGAATTGAAACAATAATCATATGCTCTTCGGTGGCAAGTGCTTTATAATCATAAACATCGAGGGTGCTGGTGCCTTGGAAAAATCCACCACCATAAATCCATAGCATAACGGACGAGTTTTTTGGTCGTGGATGTGGCACAAAAACGTTTACATAGAGACAATCTTCAGATAATTGTGTGTTTGGATTCCACATATCGGCACCAGGAAAATCGCCAAATACCGTATCGATGATTTGAACACATGAATTAGGCCGTTCGGTTGTATTTAAAATGCCAGCCCATTTATCTATTGGACGAGGATGACGATATCGTAACGTTCCAATGGGTTTCTGTGCGTATGGAATTCCCAAAAATACATCAACCAATTTGCCAGATGCTGATTTAACAGTTTTGCCTCGAATTTTTCCTTTGTCAATAGCGATAACCAATGGATCAGATTCCGAGCCGGGCTCTAAAAGGTTTTATAATAAACAAACAAACAAACAAACAAACAACAACAGAAAAGTTTAATAAAAGAAAAACTTTCATTTTTCTTTCAATACCACTTCAATATGGTATCGAATTTCACACAAAATATGTAACAAAATAAGTAAAATGTGCGTGTGTGTGTTTCTGTGCGGGTGTTTGTACTAACCGTTATTCGATTCTCGTCGACTAATATTCTTTCGTTTCGATGATGTAGATGACTGAACGTCTTTCAAGTGTTGACGTTCTAAAGTACCTAGTTCAGCATCAACTACTCTAACTGCTTCGCCATGGCCCAAATATGGAGTGAAAAAGGCATCTTAATTTTTTGTTTTTTGTTTTATTTACGTACATTTTTTTTTGTTTTTTTTTTGTTTTTTTTTAATATATCCCACAAAACACACGGAACACAACCAAAAAAAAGAGGAAAACAATAAATAAAACAACGTCAAGATCAAAAGAGAACATGAAGAAATCGGGAGCATATCAAAATGAAAATACAATGTGTCTGCTATAACTGATGACGGTCATAACACGCCACATTCAATCACGCAGAGATATTGTATTTTATCGTTTCGTACACAATTATAATATAGCATTCTATAGAAGAGTAAATATTTATAGTTCAGAAAGCTTTTTCGATAATATAATATGTAGAAATGTATAAAAAAAAAAATGCTTGTATTATTTTTCATGCAATGCAACTCACCATTGTCGGCAGATTTTCCCGCTGAAGTTAATTGTGAGTCATATGGAACATTAATGTCTCGATGTCGACCATGCACTAATTGAAAAACGCCACAGATACCAACAAGAAAAAACAGTACATTCCTTACATTCGCTGACCTCACAATACCAAAAGATGCGCCGAGTATCTCCATTGTGTTGGAGATACAATGTTCAATTGTTGATTACAATTCGCTTGACTGCTTTTAATTATCACTCTGTAATTACTGTATGAGATGACAGCAAATCCCCTCAAAAGACACTTTCTGGAAAATCAAACAAACGAAATAGTTAAAAATACAAAAGTGGTAAATGGAAAATGGTAAGAAAGAAAGTTAAATGAAATGAAAAGAATTGTTCTTCTTTATTCATGAAGAGCACAATAGCAAACGAAATAGCGACAACGGTAATAATGCAACCATGAGCAGAAGCAGTAGAACTGGCGACTGGTTATTACTGCAGCTCGGAGTAAAATAAATTTGCATCTGTCGTTGAACAAAATGCATTTTATGTAGTACAAACCATTTGAATGTAAAGGGGCAATACAATGAACTAGGGAAAATGAGAGAGAGAGAGAGAGAGAGAGAGAGAGAGGGGAGAGAGAGAGAGAGAGGGTGAGAGAGAGAGAGAGAGGGAGTTAAAGTTTGAGTGCAAGAAAGAAAAAATTATGTTCGCATTTCCGAATTGCATGTCTAACAATGGTGACTCACAACTAAAAATGAATTGAATTGAATTTAACGTGCAACATTGCCTAAATTTTCCAAATGGAAAATTAAAAAAAAAAGAACTGCAGCAATGCAATATATGCATACATGCATGGTGCAATCTGTGGAAAACTATAAACGTGTACGAGCGAAAAATTTATTAAAAAAATTTCTACTTTTTTCCTTTACGTTTTGATTTCATGAAAAGAAAAAATACACACACACACACACACACACACACACACACACACACACACACACACACACACACACACACACACACACACACACACACACACACACACACACACACACACACACACACACACACACCCGAATACAGGGAGAAAAAACGTTGATTGCTATTTACTTCATCCGTAGATTAATTCAAAAACTCGATGAATCGGTACCGAGGAGAACGATGTATATGAGAGAGTACTGAAAAAAAGCACCAACACTCATCGAATAAACAGAAAAGTTGAAGTACGCTGAAAGCAGTTATTAAACCAAAGTAAAAAAAAGGATATATGGATAGGAACAATGAACAATAAAACTATGCTCCGATATTTTTCGTTGTTTCATGACTCGAGGTCAAATGGTTTTTATGCTGGAAATATAGTCAATACTCTGCATGCGAAATAGAGACGAGAGACCGAGAGCGAAACCAAACGTAAAAAAAAGAAAGAAAAGAAAACACACGATAAACACGCTTTTCAATTTAAAAAATCGGTTACATTTCAAGTGAAATAAAATTTTTGTTTGTTTGTTTGTTTGTTAGATAGAAATGAATCTAATGGAATGTATGCAATCGATTGTCAATATATTCATTCATATATTCAGTTGCATTTTGCTTTAAACGATACGTTTCCAACAAGATCATAATTTAAATTGTGCACATGATCGCGTTTCGCTCATTTTCTTTATCTCTCTCTTTCTCCGTACCCGTTTATCTGCGCCACCACTTTATCTCTCATTCATTCACTCTCTTATTCTCTTTCCCCTCCCCTCCCCTCCCCTTTATAGTGCAAAAATTAAGTCGGGAGAAATCATGAAAATGAAACACATTGCCCAGAACTTGCTAACAACATGCTGATTCACGAACAGCTTTGTTTTGAAAATTATAGAACACGATACCAACATTTCAATTGCTGTTTATTTCTTTTCAAATTCGAATTAATGGCTCCGTAGTGCTGACTTTATCGTTTTCATTTGAATTCAAGGGTTTTGTGTGTAGTTTTTTTTTTTTCTTGATACGGTTATATTTCGTTATATTTAATATGAAATTCGCACTATTCATTCGCATTCGCATTCGCATTCGCGTTCGCATTCGCATTGGTTGGATGGATTTTTCCATAGCAGTTTATCGGCTGGAAGCCATTCGAATGAGAACGAATAAGCGGCCACCACACAATACTCTCCCAACACCAGTAGATTGAATATATTGATTGCAAGTTCACATAGCAAACAAAACTTGAACCTTTGTCAATTTATCGATATTTTATATCGCGAATGGTGCAAATTGTATAACATTGAATGCCGATTTGAAAAGAGGATATCATAGCACTCAATTTAATGTGACTGGGAAATAAAACAAACAAAATCGAGTTTTATCGCCCTTTTCTTCTGAATGATTCGATGTTGGATTGGGCGCTTGTTTGTAGCGATCGTAAAATCTCGTCTTTTGATATATTATCGAATTTTATTGGCATGACATTTTCAGCGCTTCTCAAATGCTACTTAAACAAAAACAGAGTCACACATATCACATCTATACTCTGCAACCAAATAAATTCTCATATGTTTGACATTAAACGAGAACGAAAGTTTCCCTTTTCAACCGATTTACTGTGACAATCGAAAAAGTTAAATCAATTTGTTGAAAAAGTTGAATTTTTTTTTTTTTTTTCTTGATTTTAGAAAGTGAACACAGAAACACACAAATTGACAATTTCCATAGCTTTTGTAACTTTTTTTTTCTGGCGTAACAGAAAATTAATAATTTGATAAAGTTTTTGTTCGCATGTTACCTACGAAGTTCGTAATTATTGGATTAATTCATTGGTCACCGGAACAGAAAATTCAATTGTCGAAGATACTTTTGTTGGTTCGTACCCATGTTATTTTCCCAAAGAAAGCACTTAATCTCTGATTTTTTTTTTATCTATAATAATCACCACGGCCACGATCATCCCTGGGAAAATAACAAAGCTCGGTCATTCAATCGGTCATAATTTTCGAATTCATAATCATTGACTTTTCGTCCTTCCACAATGTTATTCCCATTTCACCTTTTTAGTGCAAATTTTAACGCAATTCAATGTGATGGATTATTGCCATTGTCGTTGATATTATTCTTGTTATTATTTCCATTGTTTTTGTTGCTATTGTCGTTGATTGTCTGATTTATTGTTCAGATTGAGCTTCCACATTGTCCCTATTAAAATAGATTATTATCAAGGGAATATGCTGTGTGAAAATTTTAATTGCTTCCATTCTAACTAGAAACATTCAGCAGTAAGCGTAATACACAATCATTTGATGTAGCACGCAATAGAATAAATGTAGAGAGAGGTAAATTGTGTCCATGGTTATGTACCGTATTTTGTGTTATGTTCATTGATGTGTTCATGTTATGGTTGACCGGTCATTATAATTATCCGAAGAGCAAAAAACAAAAAAAAAAACCAAAAAAAAAAAACAATAAACCAAACCAAAACAAAGCAAACTTAAAGCCAAACGCTTCGAAGTTGTAGTTGGAGTTTGAGTTGGAATGTGGTAAGGACAAAGTATTGCCATGTGAGAGAAGGCATATGGCATTTATGCGTAAAATTAATAGCAGTGCACGCATATGTATACAACACACTGAATTGAATTCCACAATCGTCATTTGAAACATCTTTATGTCCTGTTCGCTTCAACCAAATTCACATTCCAAGCATTTCATCGCATCGAGAACAGCAATGAAAAAAGAAAGGGTGAAAGAGAAAGAGAGAGAGAGAGAGAGAGAGAGAGAGAGAGAAAGAGAAAGAAAGAGAAAGAAAGAAATGAATGTGCTCAACGAGTCGCGAAAATGTAGCAGAAAAATCAAAATAAAAAACAAAGAGGAAAAAAAACGAAGCACATAGCATAGAAATTTATGTGGCGAATTTCATGGAAGATTGATACGACTGATATGATTATGTACAATTTATTCCGTGAAACATTCCCAAGGATAATAATAAAGGATTTAATTCAATGCTCAAGAGATAGCGAATAGATATTTTGTGGAGTTTGTGAGGCTCGATGTTCGTACATGCAAAAACCATAATAATTGTTATTTGGCTGCTTAACACTTCTCTTCATTCGTCTCATCCTCATCCTACTCCTCCTCCTACTCCTCTCCTTCCTTCCCTCCTCCACTGCAAATGTGTTTTTTTTTGTAATAATATATTTCCTTGTTTTTGTCTGAATTTCCCACTTGAATCCGAGCGTCGAAGCGGTTTTTTTTTCAACTATTTTATGCATATAAAACCGGAAGAATAAAAAGGAAGTCACCCTCTGTTTTGCGCTTTCTTCTCTTCTTTTTCTCTCATTGAAATCGAAATGTAAAAAAAAAACTAGTTGCACGATTACAATACAATACAATACTATTACCACCAGTTCATATCGCTTGAAACGTTTTATTGTTGCGACATAATCTACCTTAATTATTCTTGAGGCACGCAAAACATAAATACAATTTCATTTTTATGCGAGCCTTTTCATTTAAGCTCTCTTTTGCTGGTGTTTTTCTTCTTTTTCTTGTTCTTCGTCTTTTTCTTCTGCTTTCTCTCTTTCTGTTGTTCAGTAGTGAACTTCAGTTATGTGTGTTTCTTTTTTCCCTTTTGTTTTCCGTGCAGTCAAGCACAAGCGTATTGAGAGCTTTATTTAGCTTTGTTGATATTCAATTATTTCTTGTCCTCTTTCTATTGTCCTCAAGTGATACAGAACTTTTTGTTTCTATCCTCTAACTCTCACTCTCTCTCGCGGTCGCACTATATCTTTCATTCTCTATTCTGCGCCACTTGAATCGCTTCACTTGGCCACTCGAACCCGTTTTCATGTGGCACTCGGGTGCTTTTAACGACTTTAGCAATGAATAATTGTTATTATACATAGTTCCGCATCGATAGTGTGGCATCATCCATGTCGTTAATTGTTTCTGGGTTAAAATGTTAGCGCATTGTGTCAGGTTGTAGCTATTCTGTGAGCTGTCAAAATTACATTGAGCAACTTCATTCTCAATTCTTCTTATATTTTGTTTCTTTACTGACAATCAATTTGTTTTTCTTATTTTTCGACGCGAATGTGTCCAAATATAAAGGACGAAATATATTTGTAGAAACTGAAAATGAAAAGCACGATGAGGAAGAGGAGGAACAGGAGGAGGAGGAGGAGGAGAAGAAGAAGAAGAAAAAATTGAAAGCATTTATATAACTGGTTGTTCCAACCGTTTTTCATTTTACTCGTACAATTGTTTGGGCTTTTGAAACCATAGACTGATTGCTTTCCTGTGAAGTCGAAATTGTTTCTTTTGTTCGTGCTTGTCTCGTGGCTTGGATGGTCGCTTCGTGCCTCAAATATTCCGTTCATAACACAATCTTGACAGCCTGTTTCCAAAACAAAATCAGATACATTAGATTATATATACATATATGCAACGACTATGTAGTGAAAATCGAGTGGAAAAGGAAAACATTTGTTATTTGTTGAATGGCATTATCCGTTATGCCATGGTATGTTATGTTATGCTTTGCTTCACTATGCTACGTTATGTAACCTTTGAAGGCATTGGTCATAATTTTATGTGTGTCTTACACACTTTGCAAATACATCTTTCTGTCTATCGCAATAGAAAATATTCTCTCTCTCTCTCTCTCTCTCTCTCTCTCCCTCTTTCTCCATTTCGGCATTGTGTGTTTTCTGTGTGGTTCATTATATTGTTCATGCCATACATAAATATTCTGTCTCGCTTTCCCTATTTAATGCTACATATTGGTTGATTTCGTTGGTCGCATACAATGACCGCCATACAGTTTATCATCACACAAAAGTATGTTTTGTAGGTTTTTCACTAGTGTTTATTGTTATATATCGTGAATTTTGTTGTTTGATTTTCGTTTTGCGAATTTGAAATACAAATATTCTTTATTCATTCGTGTTGTGTGTTTCATTCGCTTCATCTTTTGCTCGGCGTGTGCTTTTTTCGCATGGCAGCTTATTCAATAGATAACATTTTGTTCAATAGACAACAATGGCTTCGCGTGTATTGAAATAATCTTTTCCGTTTTCACTTTTCTCCATTTCGCATAAAATATAACATTGAAAAGTTCTTGGTAAAAAGTTTACCATTCGTTTGTCGCTTTAATTTATGTATAGCAAACGATGCAAAATCACAAAACAGCAGGTGAAAATACATTTTCATTTCGGAGTTTTTGATGTGTTTGCTTTTAACTTTTAGCACTTGCTAAAATGGAATTCGACTAGGACGAAGAAAATCGAAATATTTTACCGTTAACAGATAACATAAATACAATTGCAATATATACATAATGATTTCTATTTGTATATGATAATGAATAGATTGTGATTTTATCGATTTGAACATTTAATTCCATTGTTCATCGCCATATAATCTCAATATAATCTTCCCCTTTTGCCTCTTCTCTTATTTTCATTTTTTCGCACTCTTGCTTACTCTCCCTTTTTTTGCTATATATAATCTTCGTTCCTTTTTTTTCCAATGAAATAATCCCCGAAAATGCACCAGAACTGTCAATCCGTTGAATGTTGGATATTGAAACTTTCGAAAATTTTATTACTATGAAAATGTTAATGTAAATAAATAAATAAATAAATGTTCCATAGCTGAGCGAATGATGGGCAAACGAACACGCTTAACAATATGCACGTTAAACCTCCAGTTCTATTTACATGTACGCAATTGACAGTTTATAATGCGTGTCATAAAGCGAATGTCATGTCACTTTCAAACAAATGATGCGAAACAAAGTTTAATAACAATGAACAGGCAACCGAAGCCCAGAACAAGAAACTCAAAATGTTTGACATCAAACCGAACGATTGCGATGAATGTTATATGAACGCGCAGCAGCGACGAACTCATTCGAGACTGGGCCAACGGAATATGACTCTATTAAATTTTAATTGAATAATTATGCCAGTGTTTAATGTGTTTTGACGTTAAAATATTGATCATTGAAAATGCTTTTCTCTCTCTCTCTCTCCCTCCGTTCTCCTCCTCTCTTTCTATCTCGTCTATCACTCTTCAGTTCGGTTTGCGATAATTTTTACACGATTTTCGACTTTTATGCCGTTTCCCATGACAATAGAAATGCCTAGAGCTTTTCTCATATCTTTATTATCAAAGTCACATTTCCATTAAATTTCGTTCATTTTATTTCAAAAATTTCCGATAAACTGAAATGAATCATAAATTAAATGAGCCATTGAAACAGTCCAATGCATATTTTAAACTGTGAACAGCAATCAACATAATTTTGTTGCTGTTTTTTTTATTATATATTTGTTGTTTGTCTCTTTGTTGCTCGTTTATGCTAGTTTCTACAAGATCCAATGCAATCAATATTCCATAATGTTGTTCATCACAGAAAAAAAGAAAGAAAAACAAATAAATGATTTCGGTTAAAATCCGATCCGTGTACGCTGAAAACAAAACTAGGTTAATTAATGGAATATAAATTGTTATTTTCTTTATCGTTAAATTCATTTTACGTATTAAAGTTGCTCGGAGTTTAACGATAATTATGTGCGATTATCGAATGTTATATCCCCATTTTTTGTTTATATTTATTTCACATCAAAATTCATGTATTGCAATCAATTCACGTATGAAATCAATACGTTTTGAATTTTAATTATTTATCGTTGACATGAGTGAAAAGTTTTTGTGTGATGTAGATGGATTTCCAAATTATTTTACACAAACATAAACAGAAAAAACCCACACACCTACACACACATATTGAGTGTATAAAACCTAACTTATTCATATTGAATGAGCCATAGGCATTGTGTACAACTAATCCATTGTTCTATATTTGACGATCCATTCTCTAAAGTGGCAAGATTTGAAAAAGTTTTCGAGTGATTTTGAAAATCTTTGCAAATCGAATGTATATTTTCTGGGAAATAGACAGCAACTCCATGTGCTCACTGGACGACACAACAAAAAAAAAAACGAATGAAATTTGTGAGAGAAAATAAAAGAGAGTCGAACATGTGCTAAAATAATATTGATTTTGGTGAGGGGAAATTATGTCAGTCGTAAAAAAAAAAAAAAAAAAAAATAAAGGGCCTTGGATGGTAGAGAAAAATGACTGTGTTTTTTGGCATTTGAACCAAACACAAAGGAAAAACAGAGAGAAAATGCGGCGATTCAAGCAGCGATAAGATATAAAAGCAAAAAAGGAACATTTCAAAGCCATAAATTAAAGGGTTTATTCATTATTAATGTGTCTAATTCTAAATGGTGTATTTTGCACCGGTCATCAAGCAGCTACATTCAAACTATTTTCGTGTGTTTATTCTCTCGTACTTTCGAAAAATGACTTTCATTCACTCGAAATATATTTCAATTAAATACTCCAAAAGCCATCTCTCATATTCTGTTTTTTTCTTCTTTTTTTTTTGCATTTTTTCCTTGGTGTTCTCTTCACCGACGTCGTCGTCGTTGTTTTTGTTGTTGTCGTTGTCGCCGCCATAACCATCGCTCTCATTCTCATTCTCGTTGTAAATGTCGTCATTGTAAGCTCTAGGTGCCACTCGAAAGCATGACACATTTTTATGTCAAACATCCGAACGAAATTATGCTGAATTTGAATATATTTTATTTTAATTTCAATTTTAATTTACATATTTCGTGAAGCATCATACAATGGCGATAGCAACAACATCGGAGAAAATAGAATGTATAGCGCGTGTGAAAATAGAATGTGAAAAGAGAGCCTGTATTTGCCCGTTTGGCAGTGTGCTCGCCCGTGTGCCATTTTTTTTATACGTTTTGCAGTACGCTTTTTTATTACTCACAATAAAAACTGGAATTAATGTTTCGACATCAACGAGGATACGAGGATACGAGGATACAAGAATGTTTGCGGCATTTACGTGAATTTAAACGGGGATTCAAAACTCGGTAATGCTCTCATTGCTTGGATCCTGACGCTTTTATTTTCCCAAACGTGAGAGAAAAAAAGAGAAGTACACCGCAAGAGTCAAGCGGCAAACAATTGGACGAGAGAGAATGAAAGCGAGAAAAAGAAAGAGAGAGACAGTGTGATAGTGAAAAAGTGTGGAAGAGAGTAATAGGAAGAGACAGAGACAGGGACAGGGTATGGTAAGAGGACAGGAGATGGAAAAAGCGAATATAGGCGAAATTAAAAGCCATACAAAAATATGCCAACAGAAATAAACTGTTTGCTCATCGAAACTTTGCAGCAGAGGCAGGACTACGTTTTACTTAACTCAGTTATGTGTTATTCTTCTTCTTTTTTTTTTAACTTGAATGGTTTTTCGGTTACTCTGCCATACATACATATATGCTTTAAAGTTCTGCATTGCATCATATTATGTCAAATAGCGAATATCGCATACAGAACTTCCACCGATACATAATTTCTCTTTATTATTTATGAAAATTGTTGGTAAATTCTTTCTTTTTCTCTCGTTCTCTATTGCTTTCTCACTCTTTTTCCCTATTCTCTCTTTTTCATTCGTTTTTTTCATGCACGCGTTGTCGATTTTGTTTTGGTTGTTGTTGTTGTTATTGTTTTTGTTTGCATCGGATTTGAATAGTTTAAAAATAATATTAAGCATGAATTTATTTTGTTGTGACGTTAAACGGTTTGAATAAATTTAAGGTGCCTTGGATCAGGTTGCATGAGAAAAAGACACAATTTGCATGAGCGCACCAAAAATGCGAGTTCGAATATGCGGAAAATTGAATTGAGCTGTTGGGTGTATGTATTTGTTAGAATATGTATGTATATATGTGGATTAAGTTGAAGTAAAACTTTTTACCCTTCTTTTCACATCCATTTCGATATCTCATTCTCGAATGAGATGCGTTAAATTTGAAAAAATAAACAGAAAATGCAATTGACAGGAAAATCAAAGAAAAATGAGACAATCGAAATTTACGGTTAGCGTAATTCCATCGTATGTACACTGAAACAAAAGCATAAAATCAAGAAAAGGAATAATAACAGAGAGCAAAAAAAAAAAACATAACATGAAACAACAGAGACAGCAAGAAGTAGAAGGAAAAAAAAAAATGAAGAAAAACGCAAACGAACCGTAAATGTAAGGCGAATATGGAATATGTACAAAAATTGAGTGCGAGTTGGTGTGTGCGTGCTGGCTGTATCTGTATTAGATAGTCGTTCTATCATCCCTTTCACATTGCGGCAGTTTGACTTGGCTTATCCAATGGCATATATTTCTATCTGTGTGCTCTGTATTCTATTTTGTACTGTACTGAACTGTACTGTTCTGTACCGTAATGTGGTGTGGTGTGCTTTACTGTGGCTGTGATGTATTGTGTTCTGTATGTACATTGATACGATATAAAGATTTTCGTCTTCTTTTCAGCTTTTCTTCTTTTCACTTCTCTTCGGTTGCTGTCTTTATTTTTCTTGAGGTTTCTACATAAGCATACATAATGCATACATTTATATGACGTTATGTGACGAACAAAACGACAAAAAAAAAAGCACAAGCGATGAAAGCAAACAGAAGAAAAAAATCGTACCGAGGAAAAGAGAGAGAGAAAAAGATGAGAAAATATTTTTTATGTTTGATACACATTTAATGTTATTCGGTTATATTGCGCGTACATTTTTGTATATGCCATATGCTGATGCTCTTATGTTACTCGCATACGCATTCTTCTCTCTCTCTCTCTCTCTCTCTCTCTCTCTACCTCTTTCTTTCTATTCATATCCTCGGGATGTAGTAAAAAGTTGGAAATAAAGATATCCGCCATTTTGTAGGAAACAAAAAAAAAAAAAAAAAAAAAAAAACACATAAACTGGATTCACTTTAAATTTAGTTGTCAGTCGGTTGTGTGCCAAAATATTGCATTTTCGTTACAACTATTGTCCTCAAAAACTTCGTCCATTTTTCGAATGTATTCCGATTCATTCCATTCACGCACGCATCATAATGCTGGGAAAGTATTGCTGCGCTCTTGCGAATCTAGCAAGTGATTAAAAGCACACCAAGAGAAGAAGAAAAAAAAAAATGCTTCGCACAAAATGTATTTAACCATGATTTTTCGCATTGCATGGAAAGCAAACACATTGTCGCCGTGAGTGTATTCACTGCATCTTAGCGTCTTATTTTCTCTAATGAAAATGCTGCCGTGTCATGAAATATATACCCGAAAAAAAATTCTGAGACGTTTTTTCTTTTTTCACTTACCCAGAGCTGAAGAGAATGTGATGGAATGCTGAACTTTTGTTTGCTGCAAGCCTTTCAAATCACATACACTGAAGTTCCAGATTTTCCGTTTTAATGCTTTAGAATGAAGGATTATCTTTCTTCTTTTTTCTCTCTTTCTATCGCTTTTTCACAAAATTTTTTCTTCTTTTCTTTCTTGAACTATTTTCTCCTTATATTTTAAATGACTTGGAGAACAAATGTGCCGTTTGTTCAAACTTTCTGTTAATGATTGAACAAATTTTTCTCATTTTCAAAAATCAAATGGAAGTAATTTACATTGGATTGACGCAAGAACTTCACTTAAAAAAAATATCATGAACAGGATTTTATCCTTTTCTTTTTTATTTCAATATTTTTTCATTTAAAGAATGTAATTGTTAGTTGAAAATCTTATTTTTTTTCTCTCTTTACTGTTGATAATTTTACTTATTGGCGTTTAGTCAAGTGGGAAGAGAAAAAAAAAACAACAACGGGACATTTTCTGATTTTTTCTTCTTCTTTTATGGTTAGTTAAAATTTATTATTCAACTGATGGTCTTTTTGTCTCTTTTTTGGTCTACTTCTTTTTTTTTTTTTTTTTTTTTTTTGTAGTTAGCTCATGAGATGTAAAAACCAATTTAGAATGAAAATTTACTTGTTAAATTATCGTATCGCAACCGTTCGAGCACCACTCACGATTGAAAAACTTTCTCATCTGAAATACAAGATATATAATTTATTCAGTCGCATACAGAAATTAACTGCTTTATTGTTTGCACACTGATTCGTGGTGCTGCTGCTTTCACTCACTCCTCTCTCTCTCTCTCTCTCTCTCTTTCTCTCTTTCGCGTATGTGTGTGATGGTGGTGAAATCCTGTGTTGGGGAAAAAATGAGCTGTGGCGCATGAGAAGTGGTAGTGAATGCCGCTGGTAAGGGATTTCATACAGTACAGACAATTGATGACGTCAGTAATAAATGGTATGCGACACGACATACGTTCCTTTACTGCACGCGCCAACCGTTTTCAACTAACAATTGTTGGAGCAAACTGTGTGGAAAAATGTATGGATATAATACACAGATGCATACATATATGTATGTGAGCAACAACAGATATAGATTTGCTTGGCATACCTGAGCCTGAAATAAATGGAGAGATCCATAGTACAATGGGGGAAAGAACACCGTTGAAGCTGCGACACACGGTATTGGAGCTCGGACATGTATATATTATGGGTCGGTGAAATGCTCCTTGTTTTTCGATTTGGCATTCTATTGAGTTAGGCGGGCAGCAACCAATTGGAAACATTGAAAGGAAGTGCGCGTGTAGCACGTTTTATTCTTGTTAATATTTCAATCCTATAAACTCTTCGTCTTTCTGATCTATCACAGCCTTTGAACTTTGCTATGGAAAACTATTTGGTATCTGTCGACAAACGAACAAACGAAAGAACGAACCAAGAAATGAACATCAACAGAAAAAGAGAATTAGAGAGAGAAAGAGAGAGAGAGAGAGAGAGAGAGAGAGAGAGAGAGAGAGAGAGAGAGAACGAGAAGAAGAAACACGACGAGAAAAAGAAACGAAATATTGGTAACGAGTATTGGCGCAGCGCATCGAAATAAAAAGTCGATGTGAAAAGCCCGGGGGAGAAATTGATCGAATCAAATACACATGAGCATTGTGCGAATGCGGCGAATGCATTCAATGTAATTGTTGTTATCTTTTCTTCTTAACCATCAGACATTTGCTACTGTTTCACAGCAATGGTTTTTCTAATAGTTCAAATGGATAGTTGCCCCCTTGACAACACCACTAGATTATAACAAAACGATACAACTTCTATAATTGGATTCGTAATTAATTCGCTTTTCCGACTTGGCAATTAGGAAAATAACTGAAAATATCAATGTGCACCAAATTAGTTGATGAAGAAATGGAAAAAAAAAGAAAAATTGCATTGGTTTTGAAAGTCATAGCAATTGATGTGCGTAATAAAAGGCTCGTTTGAACTATTTCTACGAAACTTAATCAACAAACTATATCACACGGTTCTTCGCTTTGACAAACTTCAATTAAACTCTTAATGAGATGAATCGATCGGGTATTTGTCTGTGTTTTGTTAAATCATTGAAATATTTTGCCAAATTCGTTATTGGTACCAATTTGTTAAGTAAATTTCAATACAAATCAAAGGAACTGACTGAATAAAAATATACCCTCAAGAAAGAGAGAAGAAAAAACAAATTCGGTCTATGAATGTCAGTGTGAATGTGAATGTTACCCCGAAAATATTTGTTGAGGCACCGAACGAAAAAGCTGTCTTTGCAAAGTAAAATTAAATTAATCGCTTCATTTGCCGTGTGTATATGTTCAAAAAAAGTATGACAAAGACGCAGCAAACCGTAGGCAACAAAGTTCAAATAATCAAATAGCATTAAGTCGTTGTGTATACTTGCCAACCAGCCTGACTGACTGCCAGCCAATGTATGTACTATGTACAAAGTACGAGTGTGAGAAAGTTCAGTCAATTTGAACGGCACCACTAAGCAAAATTGCGAACGGCATCGTCAATGAGAGACACACTGAATCATCATCATCATCATCATCGTTGTCGTCGTTTTGTTCGTACATATTTGCTTACACATGTACGGCGCGCACACATCACCTGGCTGCTGCTGCTCTTGTTTGCCCAAAATTCGCATTTCAATTGATTGAATGTGTCAGGTTTTTACATGTGCAGAACGCGTTGTGAATTGTATTGTATTTTATTGTATTGTGTGTGCAAAGCAAACAACATATCGATACACAATCACTGCCACCGTATACACATGAATGCGAATTGCCAGCTATGCGCTATTGCTGCTGCGTAGAAATAACAACTGTGTGAATGTGTCATTTGGTTGTGTGCGTGACTGTTATGCATGTGATGTTTTGTCTGTCGCTATCGTTTCATGTCCGTTGCATGTAGCAAGCGAGATAGAGTATGTATCGTGCTCCGTTGTTATTGTTGTTGCTTGTGTTGCTTGTGTTGCTGTTGTCGTTTATTTGCTTATGTGCAGAGCTATTCGTTCAAGTGACTTCAAAGTGTTCAGTTCTGCTTGACTTGAATATGAGTAAACACAACATCAACGGTTAGTTGATTCCAAGCTATCAGAGCGTGCACACATATATCACTCCGTGTTATAGTTGGCGTCTATCATTTCGTTTCAATCGTTTACGATTTACGAGATTAAATTTATATATATATATTGTAACGTTTTATCATATGAAATAATATTTACAAAATAAAATCCAAACCATTATACTATCATCAATGTGTATATATTCGATTGAATGATCATTCGTGTGCACAAAATTCATTGAAATTTCTTAGAAATCTGATAATGACTAGAGTGAGCTTTCATTAGTGAAGTGATGTGAACACAATTTGAATTAACTGAATTTTCGGCGAACCGCATATTATATATATGACTATGTCATCATCGACAAACTAAATTACACAAACACACACATTGCCACTTGATTGAATTATTTAAAAAAAATCACATTTAAAGCATCAATTAAATAGCAAATCAAAAAAAAAAAAAAAAAAAAAAAAAACAAAACACTAAATAAGGAAACATTTATTACTGCGATGAAATCAAAATTTTGTTAAAAGCGTGAATTAGAAATCTCGAATGTTGTTTTTAAATTTGAGTACTGAACAATTTGATAAATTCTCAGAAATTTTCGAATCGGGTGAACTAAAATAAATAATTGTAAAAGAAAAAAAAATAAAAAGTCAACAAGAGACGAAGGAAAAAAAAATAAACAAACGAAACTAACCGCGTCTTAATTCACTTGAAACCGTGAGCGTAGACTGATCTGTGTCTGACGCAAGCCGTACGGTAACCATTACTATATTATACGGTAACCAGCGGCTCTCTCATTCATTTAAACAGATTTCATATGTCTTGCGTATGCAAAATTCTAAGAAATTGTCATTTCACTTTAATTTGAGTTGTTGCTATTCGTTTTTGTTGTTTTTTTTTTATTCATATCTGTTCGTTTGTATGATATTTCGTGATTATATGTTTTTTTTTTCTTTCTTGATTTTAATCTGTGTGTACCGCCAGTCTGCAAAGTGATAATTTTGCAAAACAGACATAAAAAATAAACTGTATTTGTTGAGCAAAAATGAGTTCAAATTAACCGAACTAAGTTATAGCGAAATATTTAAATCTTTCATGTGGTATGTTTTCTACGAGAAATTCAACGTGTGTTTTTCCATTCAATTTCGTTTTATAAAATAAAAAATAATGACGAACAAAATCCGTTTCAATTATCCGTAGATCAAATTCAATAAAATTACGAAGAATTGACTGAGTTATAAATAAATTAGTCGGGTCGATTGAATTACTTGTCGTGCGTGTGTGATATTATATGTAAACAACAGCAAGTTCAAGCACAATGTATTGAATGAAAAAAAAAAAAAAAACAATTAAACTCACAAAATTATTAAAACCATTGTCTCAAATTATTCCTCGAATTTCTGCGAGAAAAAAAAACGCGACCCGGACACATGAATATTAAACATTTCATGTGAAAAGCAAATCAATAAACACATCATAAATAAAAGAAAAAATTTCTTACGTTTCATCGATCAAGTAGACTTTTAAACACAAACAGAACGAAAACAGAACAATTGTAAAAATGGCTGGCAAAAGTGTGATTTCATTAGATGTAGTCATCGTAGTTTTACTGATAACATGTGATAAATTTGTCAACGCCATAGATGATTGTCATACATATCAATTTCCAAAGTCTTTTAATTCAACACAAATGCAGTTCACAAAAGAGGCCGTCAGCCGAGAGTACGCTCTTAATCTACAGTTTAAAAGTCTACAATGTTGTGCGAAAGGTTATCGAAGCATCGAATGGTAAATATTCATATTTATTTTTCATTCTTTTTTCCATTTTCGATTTGGAAATTTATTTTGAAATATCCCGTATTCGATAGGAATGTTTTATTTTTGTAACGGTTTATCGGACAAAACGAATATAAAACAAAAACAAAATCGAAATAAAAATTCATATTTATGATTTGATTTGTTTTGTATTTTTTTTTTTCTTTTCTCGTTTTTCATATCATAACATATTTTTGGAATTTCCATTTTTCTTTTTTGTGGAAAAATGGAAATACATTATAGATCACTTGTTTGAAATTTTTCCGCATGAATTCAGCTGAAAAGCCTTTATTGTGTTGATAGAGAGAAAAAAATCTCGTTATTTTCTATAGACAGATAATTAATTCTATTATTAAATTCGATGAATATCTTCCGGTTGTTGCTTTCATCATTTTACAAAGTAATTCCATTTAAATTCTCTCCCTTTCTCTCATTTCGTCTCATCTTATCTGTTCGCATTTCATGGTTTTTCCTTCTGGTTGTTTATATTCTTGTGTTCTCGTTTCTTTTTGCCGTGGCAACAATTTTAATGAATGTGTCGGAAATAATAGCGAGTCGTCAAGACAATACTGGTTATGTTAAAAGTTTTTCATTTGAAATTTGAACACCTCTTGAAGAACAGTATTTGTGTGCATTCAAGTGCAAATATGAAAAAGACACACGCACACACAATACACATATATAGAAATAAAATGCTTACTGTGGATGATTTTCAGTTGAAAATTGATGGTTCATGAGAAATGAATCTCGTTACATTTCCGAAAAGTCGACATACAAATTGCACCACACCGCCGTTATGTGCAGAGAGCAAACGTTGAAACACTAATTAAATATGAAAAATTAAATGAATAGTTGATTGTTCATGTGTATCTATCACTATCTGTTTCTCTCTCTCTCCCCCATGTGTGTGTGTATGTTTCTTTTGTTTTCTCTTGTCTTCCTTTTCATGTGTCTTTGCAAGCTCATTTTGTATCCGCTTCGGTTGTCATTTGTTCGGAAATATAACAATATAATTGTTAGCTTTGCATTTGCATACAAGTGAAATAGATGGTTTTGTTTTATTTTCATTTCATTTCATTATTTTTTTCTCTTTATTTCTTCAAAACGAAGATGTTTCTATTGCATGTTTCTGGCATGTTCTTGCCATTGTTAATGACATGTCACGAAAACACTGTTAAATTATTTCAATAGTGTCTTTTTTCATTTAGCGGTGGCAAACTGCATTTTTAATGTACGATTGCAAATTGCAAAGCACTCAACAACAACCATTCGACTTGTTCTCGAATACCATTCAAATGTTGCTCAGAGTGGAATTGTGAATGCGCATAATTGGGCAAATGGTTAGTTTGCGTCTCTCTCTCTCTCTCTCTCTCTCTTTCTGTGAGTTTGTGTATCTCTGTGTGTCTGTGTTCGTCTGTTTTTGTCTGTCTTCCTATGTGTAAAATTGTCATTCAATGTGTTGTAAAACATCATGCAAATTTGATCAGCATAAGCGTCAACTTGAAATTGTTAATAATGAAGCATAGACATAATTGCTTTGTCTTGTTTGTATTTGTTGTTTTGCTCTAAATAAATTCCCCCTTTTTCCACTTCTTTTTCTCTTTATTCATTCAATCATTTTCATTTTTGACTTTGGAAAACATTTGTACAAAATACATCAATGTTGATAATAAGCGGATTTCGTTGGTCTAATTGCTTTTCAATCAGTCATTTAACAAAATGCCTTTTGTCTTTACAATATACATCAACCAAGTGAGCTACAACTCAATGGGACGATAATCCTTGTGTATTTTAGCCGCACGGTAAGTGTTTCTTTTTTTTTTTCCAGCCAAGCAGTTGTGAAAAGCCTACATGATTATGCATGTTGAGACGCATTGAAGTATGCAAACGAATACAAAAATAAAAAGGAACAGAAACAATTTCAAAAAAAAAAAAAACAAACCAAAGCAAACGACAAGACCAGAAAAAAAAACAACAGCAGCAACAGCAGCATTTTATGCATGTTCATTTCTTCAGTCTGAGCTCGAGCTCATTGTCGGTATTGTTTTCTGCCGTCAAATCTCAAGTGGATTCAAGGTGCCTTTTGTGCATTTCGTTCAAAAGATCAATTTTTCTCGTTTTCCTATTGTATATATAGTGCTGTTTTACTCCATTCGCACACACATTTACCGATACATATTTTTTCTCTCTTTGATTTTCTATTGTATTTATGCCATTCACACATAAAATATACACACATAGACATACATTTCTCTCTTTAAATATATAAAATAATAATAACTAAAATGCTGCACATTCACTGAATTGATGGTACAATAGAATTCAATTGTTGCTTCATTGGAACAATAGGTGGGCTTCATTCAGCAGGCTGTATTTATGTTCCCAGTTGCTCTGCGGATGCAGATATTTATGATAATAGAATACTTGGAATTTTCATATAAAATGCTAACCAAACAGACAGACGCGACAATTACTGAATACTGATTGACAATTGGCCAAAATGAAAAAAAATGAAAATGACAATAAACGCAATTGGCTTGAATTGTGTTCTGTAATTCTTGTCATTTAAAAAATAATCCCATCTTGTATTCAATTCAATGGCAATTGATGGAAAAAGTGGGATTTCCAATGAAATCCCTTCATTTCATTGCTAGGCCATCATTCATAAGTTTCTAAACTTATATTCACATTCACTTACTAGCTATGCGTGAATTAATCCATATGGATTTAAAAAAAAAAAAAAAATGAATAGATTTTTAATAAGAATCGGCCAACATTTCTGTGAACATATTTTAAAAAGAAAAATATATCTTACAAAAGGACGAATAACTGTCATCAAATTGGCTATATTTCGTTGAAAATTAATAAAATATCCACAACGAATATTTCGAATAATAAAATCGATGGGAGTTCATTCATATTCACTCACACGTACAATGCATGTCAGCGGCGGTTTCGTAAAAGTCTTTGACCTACATCAATGATGGTATTTACATCTGCCAGTAATGCGTGTAAAAACATTGTAGCAAACATCGTTTTCCCTCGATATTTTCATTTTCGGGGAGGTCCAAATCAAATTGGCATCGAATGACACACGGAATTTTCAAGCAAACATTCCACAATCCACATATTCAATTCAGTTTGATTCCAAACGAGAATTTTTAGTTAGTGAATGCGAAAAATGTGGTCGTTTTTCAACATTTTTTTTTTCTCTTTCGATTTGCTTTTTGAAAAAATTCAATAATGTCATTTAGTTTCCTTTTAGTCGCTCTTAGTATATTGAACTCTGTCTTTCGCAGAGCATGTTCAGGAGACAAATCTATGACAAGATTGGCATTAAGAAAGCAAAGAAAGAAAAAACCGAATGAATTTAACAAGAATTAGAAAATATTTTATCTTCATTAAAAAAAAAAAATCATCCATCCCACAGCATTAATGCCTTCAATCTATTTTTTGCTCAATCTTTGCGAAAACACGCCGTTATAAACTGCCAACCACAGTCAAATTAAATTTGTTCATCGAAATTTCCAAGAAAAATGAACGAAATGAGTATGCATGAATAGCAAGGAATGAAGAAAAAAAAGAAAAAAAAAAATCAAAACTCAATTTAGGAGCTAGATTTGAATGTAAACCATATATGAAGCAGAGGATGAATAACACACATATGCTGCAAGTGTTATTCGAACCCTTTTAACTGAAATTTGCTAAGTTGAGATGTTCAGCGTTGATTGAAAAGTGATTTTAAGTCATTTACCTTCAGTTTAATATTGTGCTGGTGTGCTAATCCCATTTTGAACAGTGCAAAAATTGTCATGCTTATGTACAGTTGCTTTGGTTGGGTTTTTTATGTTTTTCTTTCTTCTCCAATTCTTCTACTTTTGTATGTTCATCGTTCTGTTCGTATTTTTTTTAAGCAATTCCTTCATTTTGATTGTTTCATTATACATTTTGGGTGCAAAATCGCATGCTTACCATTTGCACGCTCATTAAACAAAGATACAAAACGTATACATTTACGACAACCAAATCATTTAGACTAAACACAATGGTTCAAATGCATAGTCCAGCAAACAAACACACCAAGTAGAATAAGACAACAAAATGAAAATAAGATAGCAGCAATGAAGAGTGAAGAAATGTGAAGCGCACACAACACAGCACAACTGGGCATATCAAGAGCTCACGGTATTGCTGCAGCAAAAAAAAAAAAAAAATATTTAAAGTGCCGATGAACGAAGAAGAAAAAAAAAATGACAGAGAAATGAACATATAAAACAGAATAGAAAAAGTAATTGAGAGAGAAAGAAAAGAGCGAGAAGAAATGAAGAGAAATACAGAACAGAGTTCGAAAAAAAAAAAAATGAGTAATTTTCGTTTGGACTCCAGAGCTGTATTATTAATATTTTCCCAGAAACACTTCGATCTTTACTACCAAGAATTGAAATCATTTCTTTTTCTCCCTCTCTCATTCTGCCGCCTTTTACTGCTGCTTTTATCGTTTTGGTGCCTTGTTCAACTTATTCACAAGAATTGTTGTGCTCGGTATTTTTTCTCTCGCTTTTTTCTTTGCCTTCTCACTTCTTCGTCGTCTTTCAATTTTTATTTTTATTTTTCTCTTCCTCTCTCCGTTTTGTCTTATCTCATCATACGGTTGGCTCTCACTGCTATTGCTTTTGTTATTTTGTTTTTATGTGGGTATCATTGGACGAGTGCAAAGGCACACACAGTAATACATGTATCAGTTGTCTTATTTTACACCTCTATTAAACTGCTGTTTGTTTCTTAGTTTTAGTTTGTCGCAGCTGTTCCACTGCATATATGTTCCAGTGCACACATACTTTTTTCTTTCTTTTTTTTTTTTTTTTTGTTGCCCTGTTTGAGTAAAATGTGCACTCGGTTAGTTAGTAAATGATGTTGCAGTTTACCTATGAACCTTCGCTGTGTGCATAAAATAAGCAAAATAAATGAACAAAAACTTGAAGAAAAAAGATGACAATAAGTATCATAAACACCTTGAGTGATTGACTTTGGTTTATTGCAAATTTTCCAAATTGCAACAAAGTATCATCTCGTTTGGTGTGCAATCGGAATTTAAGTCACAAACAATTTATGTGCATTTGATCGTTGCACATTGGCCCTGGAATTTCTATGCTGAGCATCATTGAGCGCCACAAGCATTTCACATCCATCTGCTATTTTCTATGAATTCTTTCCGCATATACGACATACATAAACTATATGGCAATAGCAATAGCAATATAATTTAATATAACTCAAGGGTAGAAAATATCTGTTTTTCGAAAACTCATTTCCTCAAATACTATGTGACAATGATTTTGTATGGGTAGATATTTCAATTAGTTATGAAAATTCGGCGAAAACCTTACACAAATACCATTCGACTTGTGTTCCAAATACTGAATACTTTTTTAGTGAATGAATAATTGAATGAATATACCAAAAAATTTACATCAATCCTAATGTCATTGAGATTAATTAATCTTGTTAATTTGTCACATACCAGAGCACACAGTTGGTGCCCGTTCGTTCCAATTTCATTTAATTGATCAATAGTTTTACATATATAAACATTTTGCGCACATGTGAAAATATACACAAACTCTGTGCTGATAAATCCAATGTAGGCAAACAGATAACCAGATTGTGTCATGCATATAGTGTATTTTAACCCAACCGACCAATTGTTTGCCAGATCCCGTTCGATAATTTCTAAGAAGTGTGGAAAACATGGTAACGGAACTTTTCGCAGAAATTATTTTATAAATACGCATATAAAGGCGTCATTGCTGCGTTACAGAATATCAGGGTGGAGTTCATATTCACAGACAAACACACGATATAGTGAGGTAAAAACGAAATTATTTTTCTTTTTTTTTCCCCAATTTTCATGGAAATGCAATGGTTACCAAAGATTTTGTATCTAATGCCAAAGTAAAATTCTACAATCTCCAATGCATATACACGCATCATGAAATGGGGAGCTTAAATGATATATTTCTGCGAATCACAATTAAATTAGTACAATACTCAAAAAAAAAAACATACGCAGAGACAGAGACTAAAAGCGACATCGGAAAACAGAGGGAGACAGAGAGGGAAAGAATGAAGATTCGAAAACAATGGGGCATCGGTATTATGAACATTTACCAGCAACAGCTCTAGAGAATTCATATTAAAATTATCATGTTTTGATGGGAATCAGAAAATAAACAAGAGCTTTACATTCGGTTTATTTCGAAAAGTAAATTTTGTGCCGTTGACAGCAATTGCAAAAATTCTTTGAATTGAAACAAATATTGTATATTTGTTTGCAATGGTATCAGTCGATTCCATGAAATTATTTGTATTGCTCGCAATTTTAGTGCGTCTCATTTCAATAAGGGCAGCACATTTCACTTTAAATCATTAAATGTATACATTCGAATATGAATAGCTGTGAATGATGTTTTTGTTCTTTTTGCACCAAAAGAGAGGAACAAAAAAGGAAAAAAAAAAAAAAAAAAATAATAATAATCCTTTTCGAAAATGCATGGCCATGATGATGAACAGATTCAGTTTGTCAAATCATTATATTTTCTGTGCTGTATGACGAGTTTTAATTTATTTACTTTTAAATATGGGTGCTCGTTTTACAATAGCAGATACTTTTATTACCTCAGAGTTTCGAGTTTATTACTTTTTTTTTCTTGTTTATTACACCGGAGCTCGTTTCCTATTTTTTCTCCTTCTTTTCAATTCTTTTATTTTCTTTTTTAGCCATTTTTCCGAGAAAAAGCATTGAAAACCTTGCAAAACTGCCCAAGCAGAAAGAATTGAATTAGCACTCTAAAACACTCTCATTCTAAAAAAGGTTCAATTTACATACCAATTATTATTTATATTTTATTTTTTTTGTGTGTCAATTTCTTCTTCTTATTCTTATTCTTATTCTTGTTCGTGTTTATGCAAAAATAAAAAATTAAAGTGCTTTTCAGTTCAAGGCATATCACGTTGATCAATTCGCCGAATTCCGGTCAGCAGGTGTCGGACGACTTTTTATGACAACTGATTTCTTATTCATAATTTATTTTAAAGATTGAATAGAATGAAAGATGAATCGCAATGAAGCTGCCAAAAATACTAGATTGTTTGTTCAGACGACGCATGATGATGTAATTTGTTAGCCCAGGCTTGGTTCTCCATTCATTTTAATCGATTTGAATGGTACACACTTTGCGCACTCTGATAATCATAACCTGTTGCCGAATTACCATCGATGGCGATTTTTTTTCTCTCCTCTTCTACTTGTATTAAGCCGCCACCACAAATGTTTTAATTAAGTGATTCATTCCGGGAATTTGATCAACATAATGAGTCAATCGCTACTAAAATAAAGTCGTGAAAGCGTTTCATTTTGTTTGTTTCATATCTAAATAAAACTATCTGAATGAAGATTCATCTATTAAATAAATAAAACAGCACATGTCAATGGTATTCCAATTCGTTGAGATGGATCTATTATTTTCTTTTCTTTTTTTCTTGCCATGGCTCGTCAGAAAAATGTACAACAAATCATTGTAACAATCATTTTTCATAGAATTTTCGAAATATTTAAGCGGCTTTTAGGAAACGCTTGAAACAGAACAAAGAAAAGAAAATTGATTGAAAAATTGTTTGAATTGGTCAACATTTTGTTTGTATGTACAAGATTGTTATGGCGTTACAAGCATATTGTTGTCATTTTACTAATCCAAAATCGGTTTTATTAGGTGAACTACAAATATGAACATTGGTTTTCTTTTCAGTATGTTTCTTTTTTTTTGTCTCTTTGCCTCTGCTTTGGTTAGTTTTTTCATTTCGCTTTTCAGATTTTTTCTGTATTCACATGCATCAACATGATCGGTGAATGCTGAGCCGTTCATTTTTTTTTTTCTTCTGAACGGTAACAAATAAGAATCGGAAAACAAAAGAGAAACGGCGATTTCTCATTGTTGCATCAACTAACTCTATTTGTATAGCATATGTGATATGTTCTTCGACACACACGGCATATATGCATGAACGAAAAGCATAAAGTTCTCCAATTCATTCAAATCATCGAGTGCGGTCACAGGTAGACCAAATGGCAAAGGGAGAGCGGGTGATCGACAGTTTAGTCAACATTCGTATTTCACAGTTTCACATATTGCCTTTTCCTTTTTCTTCTCGTTCGATCGTGTGTGTGTGTGTGTGTGTGTGTGTGTTGTTGTGATTCTTCGGTGCTCTTTTTTTTTGTCTTCTTCTCCTCTCGATCGCATAAGTTCCGAGATTTTCTTATTGTGAGATCTACTTTGCACTTCGATATATTTCATGAAAAAAACGAACCATTTCGTCAGCCATACAATGAAATGGTAAATGTTGATGCATTGAACGCGCCTTGAAATAAGATCCAAACTGGACGCACATTCTTTTGAACGAGAGTGCCGTAAATGATGATCATTCATGTTTATAATGCATTGCGAAGATGGAAAAACAAAATATAGATGGAAACAAAAAGATTCGATTTCCATGAAAAAAAAAATAAACAAACGAACAAAAATGCTCGAAAATGAATAAAGATAAGCAACCGACTAAACAATTGACACAAAAATATTTCAGAATTTTTTCTCTCTCTCTCTCTCTCTCTCTCTCTCTCTCTCGCTCTCTCGCTCTGTGTCTCTTTTGCCATTTGATTCTGATCTTTGTCGTTTGGAATCGAGATGCAGTGTGGTCTTCAATATAAACACAAAACTATTCAATGTTTTTTCCCACTAAACACAATCAATTATCACATACTTTCATTTCTAATGAATAAATGATGTAATTGTTTTCCGTGTTATCAGTGCCGAATTGTTTATTTTAACTGACGAAATCATTTGCTCAAGAACATTCAGTTCTAATGAAATTTATCAATTGTTTTTATATGTTTTGGTTTTATTAACGAGGTGTTAAACAATACAAAAAAAGATTATGAGTCATAAGAGGCTTTTGGGGTTTTTTTTCGCAGCTTGTACAGTTTGATTGTTTCATTGTTAGCCGATGAGTGTGCATTTCAAGTGTGTTGAGTTAATGATTTAAAGCGTACTCAATACGCCAGCCGCATACTACAAAGATACAATTAATTTGTCCGCATCTGCTATACATTTGCGTTGTGTTCACGTTTGAATGTGTGCCATATTCATACGATAATAAAATTGCGGGGGCTAAACATCAAAATTCCCAGTACTATGGCGATTTCATTGTAAATTGTGAAATTATTCGGGAATTTTGCGATCTATTTTTGAAAACAAATTACCACTTCAATTTTGTTTACAAATTTCTCTCTGTCTCTCTCTTTCTCACATACACAGTAGCTGGAATTGTATAATGTAAACATAGCAAGCGTTTTCAATTCTAGCGTTTTCAATTAAATTTACATTAATTTATCACATTGTTGTAAATTGTTTTGATGAAATACAGAATAAAAATGTATTTTATTATCTCTTGTTTGAATTCGTTTAAATATGAAAACACTCGCAATTAGCAAATATATTTTACTACATGACAGAGGAGAGAAGAAAAAAAAAAGGAAATTGGCTGTCCATATAATTTTAATCGCGATTCAAATGAACTCGCACATTGTGCATACAAATTTAAACATTTCCGATCAAATTCCTTCCCATTTTATTGTTATTATTTGTATTTCCATTTGGTCTCACGAAACGACCAAACCAAAGCCTGTACCAACATGCGACAGCGGTTTTGTATGTTTTCGACTGTGTGCAATGTGCATTCATTTCTGGTTTGACATTAGATTACCAGGAAAAAGATAAAAACATCATTGGGCTGAAGCGACGCATGTAAATCGCATTCACACACACAATGCATTCAATTTTTTTCCCTTTTCATTCCATTCTTTATTCATTTCATTCAACAAAAGAAAAAAAAGCATTTTTATTTTTTCTTTGTTTAATTTTATGCCGAAATTCAAACACTAAAGCAGAAAAAAAAGTAACTGGCAAAATCCAGTCCATGGTCAACTGATTGAGGAAAAACACTGATTTTTATCGTTTTTGTTTCTCTGTTGGTTGCTCTTGACAAGATTCACATAAATCACTATGCAGTTTACCACAAGAAAAAGGAGCGAAAAAAGAAAGAGATGGAGAGAAAGAAAAAGATACAAAGAGAGAATGAAAGAAAAAAAGAAAAAAAGAAAAAAAGAAAAAAAAGAATTAAAAGTAGAATAGTTTGCGATGAGTTCCAACTGTTGAACACACAATAAAATCAAGTAAAACTGCCAAACACACCGAAAAAATTCGCAATAATTCCTTCGGCTTTTGTTCTTTTAATAGCCTTCGTTATTATTGAAGTCGTTAAAATTGAAAACAATTTTACAGTTTTCGTATTTAAGAAAGCAATCAAATCCATGGGGGAGTTGTTCATTTCGTCATTGTAACTCTATTCGACAATATGTTCATTTCTATTGAGAGCTGAAAACAACAATCGAATAGGATTATTGAAAACATTTTTGCAGCTTATGTTGCCCAATTCGTTGGTAAAGTTAACTGCTGACTGGAGTATTAAAATGTTTGTTGAATGGAATGAATTAATTAATCTCTGCATTTTCGAACATTTTGCATCACTTAGCAATCAACACACTGTTCGTCAACGCAACAAATTGTCGACACATAATCCACTTTTTATTTTATTTTCTCTTTATCTCTTTCTCTTAATTCGTTTAAAATCCTCGAAACATTTGTAATTCGAGAAAAGTTCAGAGGAAAAAAAAAAGTATACTTGTTGCTCCCTTGGAAACATATGGCGCTTCCTTTTATGAGCAAATAAAAGTCGTCTGTAAAGTTCATCGAAAAACTTTGAATCATTTTATGTTTTATAATTAAATATGAAGGCGATCATCCGATTGACAGACCACAAATATTTGTTCATACTCAATCCCTGACCAAACAAATAACTAAAGAAATAAAAAACCGACATTCGAAGAGGTTTTTTTTCTTGTGTTCAACCAATGTAAACACCCAAATCAAAATGTGCAAAGTGTGAAATTGTGTATAGAGATGATTCATGCGATTGGCCAGTTTCAGCGACAATAAAATACATCGTCTGAATTATACGTAAGCATGACGAATATAACTATCATGTGGTGAAGAATCGACGATGCGACGTACTGTCTACATTCCATTCGATTTTGAAATTCGCTGAAAAACCAGCCGACCGAAAATAAAAAACCGCGGTGGAGAAGAAATGGACAAAAAAAAATAATCTTTTATATATGAGAATGGAAAAAAGGGCCAATGCATTCATGAAAGTGTTGTAAAATCTATAAAAATTCACCATAATAATGATTTGCGAAATGCAAAATATATTGGATTTGCGTTCGTCTTCGTCGTCGTCATCGTCGTCGTCGTCGACATCGTCGACATTGTCGACGTTGGAAATTCGAGATCGATCATCCGCTGGCCAACTGAATGTGGATTGCTGTGCAAGACAAAAGAATGTCTGTTTTTTCGTGCATTCGCATCGACCATTATTAACATATTATTATTGCTTTTTCTCTTTTGTTACCGAGACCCGATCGACTGACTGCATTGGTTACCATCGTGAAAATATGAAGTCATAAATAAGTCGAGTTAACGCAAACGTATCATTATTAATGTGAGAATGCAATCAAAATTCCACGTGAAATCATGCATAATAGATATTCGGATAATGTTCTAACAACGAAACAACGACAATTGTGGTAAACCATATAATATTCATTGAAATCGATGCATTTCTCCATTGATGCACACTCATATTTACAATCCATTACATTTTGATTGATTTGTTTCTTCAATCGCAATAACTAACAAATCAATTTTTCGAATTTATGAAATTATAGATGTGAAATGCATTGCGACTGTCATGCAGTCAATAGACAGTCGATTACCAATTAATTTGGAATATTTTCTATTCAAACCAGTAACCAACCATCAAACAAATTATGGAATTGGTGTTTATTTTCAATTCAAAACGGGCAAAATCAATCAAAACGGATAATTATGATCTTAGCTGAAAGACATGACGATTTCATGTGTACAATTTTCAAGAATCGCATTATAAAAAATTACACAACGTTGAACAGAATATTAAAGCCCAAATCCATTTAAAATATATACACATTGTTCAAACTATGGATAAATAATAATATTAACAGAACGACTAAGCGCGTATTGTTATATTTTGCAATTTCCTTTAGCAAAAACTATGCATTTAGTGCTAAATATATGCCGTTTAATATTTAATTGTTCACACGCAATAGTTGAAATTTTCTAATTAGAGCAAACGTATTTGCAAGCACGGAGAAAATTGAATTTTATCGGGAATAACATGTCTATTCGTCGACAACTAATTGCCCATTATTAAATATATATATATATATATGTATATAAAGAGAGAAAAGAAGAGAAGAGGAATGAAAAGAAAAAATTGAAATACAGAGAGCTGAAATTCACCGGAAAATTTGCTATTCATTGGCATGTCGTCTCAGGTCCGGCAAAACATGTTAATCATACACCGACCATCACTGTCATCGTCATCGTCATCGTAGTCACAATATCGCCCTATTTACAAAACTGTATCTTGCTCTCTGTCACTCATCAATGAATTAAACAAGGATACAATTACCAAATGATTATTGCTATTATGATTTCTAGTTATTGCAGCCGTTTCAATTTTGCGTACGGTATTTTCAAGCAATTTGCTATAATATGAGCTTAAATTAACGTTAATAATTTAGTTTCACAATGTGCCGATACAAATGGCATACAAAGACAAATATAAAAAAGCAACAGTCATAATGATACTCAATAAACATGAGCAATTTCAAAAATTCTATAGAAGAGATATATAAAGATAGATAGAAGAAAAAAAAAAATAACCAACGTAGAAACAAATTGAAATAGACTATTGATGTGTGTGTGTGTGTGCAGTGTGCGGTGCACTCGTTTGCTGCTGACAAAGTGAATATTCCAAGAATGTGTCTGATATGATCACAGAAAGCGAATTAATAACGCAAAAAGAAAAAGTTTTTTTCTTCTTATTCATTCACTGATTCTCTTTAGTAAAATGAGCGGTGTACATGCATTTTTTTTTTTTTTCTGTATGACAACACCAACCGCACCAATAGTAGCAGTAGCAACAAGAAAAATCACACATTTTCCAACCTGAACCCATGACCACTGCGCTATTTTTGTGCCCATAATTTTATCGTTATGCTCGGCTGGTATGGAATAGACAATTGAAATATACGATATTGCAGTATGTTCTCTCTCAATCACTCTATCTTGTTCTCTCTCCCTTTCTCTTAATGTGTCGGTCGTTTCGATCAATGGATTCAATGTAATTTAATTTTGGGTTCTGCGAAATGCATTTGCGTAATTTTCATTCTGCGCAATGGAAAATGCAAAGGCCAAACATTCAGCTAACTCTTATACATTTGAATCGTATGATTATAGTTACTTTTACATACAACCAAATGATTTATAGCTCAACAAAGTGCTTATTTTGTAAGGTTGCAATGTGAATTGTCTGTTGTTGCTGCCATTTTTTTTTTTCTGTTGAAGCGAACGTTTTCAATACCGCCTCTGAACGTGCTCACAACATTTTCCCATTATTTAACCTAGGAAGAATCTTCAATTAAATTTGATTGCAGCCATGGAGAGAGAGAGAGAGAGAAAAGAAGCATTACGAATTTGAGTAGTTTGGAGAGTATTTTTCCATCGTGTGGTTTTCGTAGCACAAAAAAAATAATTCACTTCACCAATCAATTGATGAGATTTTTTTTTTGCGGATTTTTTGAGATTACACAAATCCATCATGGTTTCGTTGTTGGTTTTTGCTTTAACAAAAACCAACCACATGAATATGAGTCAATTACCTGAAATTATGACGTGAATAACGTCGAAGAAGATGATGCTATCCATACATGGTGGTAGCTAACAAGCAAAATGCATTTCATGTTTAATTCGCACGAAATACATAACCATTGAAAATGATACATTCAGTTGAATAGGCGCACGCAGTTGGTTTAAGGTAGAGAGAGAGAGAGAGAGAGAGAGAGAGAGAGAGAGAGAGAGAGAGAGAGAGAACGGGTAAGAGAGAGAAGGAGAGCAGAAATTATTTCGTCTTTTGCTTTAAAATTTTTTTCGCAATTGATAGTTTGTAAAGTGTGCGAAAACAGTGAAATTCTTGGAAATGTATGTATTTCATATGAAATTGATATTTTTACACATTTCATAAGAATGTTCCATTCAATGATCAAAACAAATTGGTTGCAACGGTTTTTATGATTTTTATTGAAATTATAAAAACCAAACGAATTGAGAACAAAAGCAAATACAAATGTGAAGAAATTAAAAATTAGCTCATAACTGAGTGACACTAATTTATATTTCAATTTTATTTAGTTGTTGTTTTCCTTTGCTATAATGTTTCGGTTTTCTCTTTGGTAATTTTCAGGTTTAAAAATGGACAACCATATCCATGGTCTTCATCATTAATTCTGTATCCGCAAGCAGAAAACCAAACGATTTATACGAGACACGCAACAGTCAACGACAATGGCAATTACACATGTGTAATACGCAACGATACACATAAAATGGAACATGTTATCGAATTTACTGTCCAAGGTAATTACTAAATGTAAAGACATTTACAACTTTATTTGTAAAACAAATTGAAACAATTTTATCTATTTAAACTGATCATAATATCGTGTGCACATTGCACACTGCACACTGCGCATCTATGTTTTGCCATTATTATAGTTTATTGTATTTACTATAAACAAAACAATATAATCAATTGGTTTTTATCTAATAATTTAATTTGCAGCAAGCTTACCGGATTCCCCGTTGGCTACATACAAACCGCACGATCAATACGTTGAACTAAATAATGAAGCACGATTCTATTGCGAAGCATTTGTTGGTTCAATTCGTTTACCGGATTCAAAAAATTTCATCTCTTGGTATCAAGTTTTTGATGAAGGCATGGAGCAAAAGATTGAGTCACAGGTGTTAATTAGAAGGTTTGTAGCATTTAAATTTCAACAATCATTTTATTCAAATTTCTTGTGATGAAAAATCGTTTCAAATAAAAAATTTTTTTCGAATAATTCACCAACAGACAAGACGATCAAATCGTTGGCGCCCTTTTCACAATTCCAAAAGTGGATAAGTTCAATTATGGCCGATATCTTTGTCGCATTGAAAATGGAAATGCTGCACATCGCTTGGAAATGTCTGCATGGCTTTTTGGTCAACCAATTACTGCACAAGATGATTCATTGATGCAAGCTCTGTTACTTGCATTTATTGCCGTTGCATTTATTATCATTTTAATTCTAGCTATAAAATATATTTCAGTATTTATCATAACGCATCATGGACGAAATAAAAAATTATGTCACTCATTGAATTCAAGCGAATCAATTAGAATAAGAGAAGTAATTTAAGTGAGAAAAAAAAAAACTACTATGACCCTGACAATGACAATGTTAACGATATTTAAAAAATTTCATTTTCCATTTCCATTCGGTCCAATTCATTATTTAAAACATTATAAATTATGTTCTTGTTTCATCGAATTTTTTTTTTTTTTTTTAATTATATCATGAAGAGAAAAGATTGTTGAATGGTTTTTTTTTCTAAACGAATTTTCAGTATTTGGGCGATTTTTTTTTATTTTTAATGATTTCGTGTATGAATTGGTAAACGCATTGAAGAAGGAATATTTTTCTTTTTTTTTTGATAAATACAAAAGTAAAATGAAAACTATTTTGTGAATAGTTTTCATCAAGATGATGATGATGATAGGAAAAAAACGTTTTTTAGAACAGAAAGTAAAACTGATAGTCAGACAATTAAAATTCTGTAATGTAATATAATATTCTAATTTATTGAAATGTGGTAGCCTTTAGAATTTAAACAAATATCAATGTGAAAGAAACAACAAAAAGTATTTGAAGAAATTTAGCTCAAACAAAATTAAAAATGCATGGATGGTCCATTTTGAAAATGGAAAACCACCAATCATAATTCAAGGTATTTGCATACAATTCGCGTGCATCGTTCGATTGAAAAATATTTGGATATAGCATATATATATATTCTAAAGATAAGTTCTTGTCGATGACATTTTTTGATGTGACTGTAATTTGCTATAAAATATGAAAATAAATTAATTCTTTTAATTTTTAGCATAAAACAACTGAATCAATTCTTTTCAATTTACTTTCCAAAAGAAGTTGAATGAGAGGGGGGGGGGGGAGAGACACATTGAGAAAGAAAAAAGAGAGAGAGAGAGAGAGAGAGAGAGAGAGAGAGAGAGAAAAGACGATCCATGTAACATTCCAATAAAAATGAACTTTATTGCGTAAATATTTCTAAGGCACACACTTATTGTCAATAACAATTAGCTGTTATAACTATTTTGTTTGAAACATCATTGATCATGATCTTGACCTTGATCGTATACATATATATATAGTATTTATAGACAAAATTGATTGGCGATGAAAATATGGCATAAGTGGAGTAATATGAGGTAATTGTTTAATTGATTGTGTAAGTATCCATTAAATTGGATATTAAATACAATTTTCTGTAAATAAATCATCGCAATTTGATAAACTATAAAAATTAAACCGAAAAGAAATAATATGTAATGACAACATAACACAATAAACATTTAAGACTTAAATTATAATTGAGAGAGAATGGATTGTGTTCATCACAACAATGTGATGTTTGGTGTAGCATTTTTTGTTTTAAATGCATTTATTGATTTTTGCGTGCTTCATGAGCATCTGCTGCCATTTTACATAATGTTTCAAATGTGGAGCGTCCAGTTTGTTTAGCCATATTATAAAACACTTTATTACCCGCCAAATCATTCAAAAGTTCATATGGACTTGCGTATTCAACCAATTGTCCGGCATCCATCACCATAACTTTATCCGCATCCATAATTGTATGCAATCGATGGGCAATTGTCAATATCGTACAATCGGAAAATCTATTTCGTATTGTGGACTGAATCAAAGCATCGGTTTGTGGATCAACATTTGCTGTAGCTTCATCCAAAACCAATATTTTGTTTTCACGTAAAATTGCTCTCGCAAGGCAAATAAGCTGACGTTGTCCAACACTAAAATTAGCACCACTCTCCGTTATTCGACCCTGTAGACCACCGGGCATATCTCTGACAGCATCTTTTAATTTAACCTCCTCAAGTGCAGACCACATTTTTTCGTCAGAATATTCATCAAATGGATCCAAATTGTAACGCATTGAACCAGAAAATAGAACCGGCTCTTGTGGAATTATTGAAATTTTTGATCGTAAATCATGCAAACCCATTTGAGCTGTATCTCGTTGATCGATTAAAATAGCACCTTCATTGTACGATAAACGAAACAATGCGTTTATTATTGAACTCTTTCCAGCTCCAGTTCGTCCAACAATTCCAATCTTTTAAAACAAAAAAGAAAAATATTTTAATTTCAGTTTTTAAGAAAACTTGCAATTTATAATCGGTTTAGGTTTGTTGTTTGATTGAGTTTGTTCAATGTTTATACTTTTTCCTTTGGCAAAATGTCAAAGTCCAATTCTTTGAGTACAAAGTCAGCAGCTGGGTCTGGGAAGTATCGTAACGAAAGTTTGTCAAAAATGATGTGTCCATGTTGTGGCCAATCTGGTGGTGGTTTTCGATCTCCAGTTGCTTCCAATTCATCTTCGGGATCGACTGTTTCATATTCAACAGTACGTTCTACCGCCGTCATTACGTTTTCCAATTCAGCACTCTGTAAAATAATTGAATTTTAAATTTTATTCAATTTTATTACAATTTTAATGATTGGCTCTTTAACAAACCTGTCGCATCCCCCATTGGACCATTCCTAATGATTAATAACATATTAAAAATTGATTGAGTCACAGGTGTTAACATATTAATAACATATTGAAAATTCAAAACTGTGTACCTGTCATTGCTAAAGCTTGTGTGATGGCTAAACCAACATTTCCACCTTCACCGCCAAACACGAAGAAACTGATTGTAACCACAGCAATGTACATCACACAGAACAAATCTAACCAAAAACCAAAAGCCCGAGACGTTGAAATGAACAAATAAAAGGCCGAACTATGATTATCTTGAATTTTATCAAATTCCTTAATGAGGATCGGTTGAGCTCCAAATGATCGAATCGTCGTAAGACCATTAAGCGATGCACTCAAATGTGAATAAATTGGCGAACGAGCTAAATTTTGGGAAAAAAATTCAAATTATTTATTTGATACTTTACGATAATTTATTGGTTTACTCACTTGTAGCTTCAATTCTCTTAATATTTCGCGATGCGGAGAGATAGTAAGATCGCAAAAAGTAGAAAATTATTCCAACGATAACAGTTGGAATGATGAAGTAGTAATTAACAACAGCAATAACTACGATGATACCAAACAGTTGTAAAAATATTTGAATAACATCAATCATTACTGCCGGCAAAATTTCATCAACTTGGCCCATATCTGAATTGTCAAATTTATTAAAATTTTGTCATTATTTCAACCAATTCATCAATTTTATTGCAAAAAAGAAAAAATACCTTTTGAAAAACGATTTAATATACGTCCCGATGGATTTGTGTGGAAAAAATACATTCTTGCTCTTGTTACACCTTGGAACATCGTGTTATGAAGGTTACGAGATGCTTTCATTGCAAGCTGTTTGTAAAAAGGAAAAAATTGATATTTTTAAATCACTTTGAATCAGCAGACATTTGTTAAAAACAAAAATAAAAACAAACCGTGAAAAAGATGAAACTTCGAATCAAAGTGGTTATCACAGTGGCGATGATAAGACCGGTCAGCGTATAAATATAAATTAAACGATCTGAATTCGCAATTTTTCTCATTAAATCTGCAATAATATTTTCGGTCACATGCAAATCCGAATCTTCTATTACATCGTCAAGCGCTTTTTCATTAAGTATTTCCTCTTGTTTAACCCTGCGTAAAAATGTTCACCATGAATTTTCATGCTATATCATTTTCTAAACAAAAACTCACCAGTACTGAATATAATAATCTCCGCCAGATGCAAGCAATTGTGCTGCTACACAAAATGCAACCATAATAATAAACATTAAGTAACCACCACCAGCATTGAAATATTTTGCATAAATTCGTAATCCAATTGAGCCTTCGGCACGTTTTTCTTCAACTTCCATTGGATTTTCCTCCATTCCTTCTTCTTCCAATGAATACATGCTGCCTAAATGAAGATGATAAGAAATAAAAATGAAAATGATTGCAAATTAATGAAAGTTAATAATATAAATACTATTTACCCATGCTACTGCGTCGGCTTCCACCGAGTGTTCTTCTGCTTCCAGAACGTGAACGGCTAAGTCCACTCTCGCTTCCGGTTTCTTCTTTGCAAGTTTCAAGAATTTCCACCAAATCTAAGCCACGATCCCTTAAATTGTCATAACTACCAACAGCTTCAACTCGACCATTTGATAAAATTACGATTTGATCGACATATTGTAAGAATTGAAGTTGATGTGTTACCAAAATAACCGTTTTTTCTTTAAGAAAATCACGTAAACATTGATCAAATAAATGTTTGCTAACATGAGTATCAACAGCACTCAATGGATCGTCTAGCAAATAGATTGCAGCTTTTCGATAACATGCACGCGCTAAACCAACACGAGCTCTTTGGCCGCCACTAAGACTTGCGCCTCGTTCACCAATGACCGTACGATCGCCGTGTGGAAGCAAAGCAAAATCACGTTCCAAAGCACATTTTCGTACCACTTGACGATAACGTTCACGATCATATGGTTGACCGAACAAAATGTTTGAACGAACAGTACCTAAGAATAGAATGTTTTTATTTTGTGAGGTTTTTTTTTTTAAATAAAAACAAAAAACGAATTGCATTATTACAATGCGAAAATTTAAGCGATTACATCGAGTGATTAGAATTGAATTATTATGACATGAGATAGACGGAATTTGATATTCAGACTTCAATCAAATTCTTCGAAATAAATTGATATTTCTGCTTAGCTTGAAAATTGAAATCGTAAATTTTATAATTGTAAATATTTTTCCTGATTTTAGCACGAAATTGTTTTCTTTATCGTTTTCAAATGAATTACTTAAGCGATGATAATTTTGATGATAATTTTATACCTGTGAATAGCCATGGTTCTTGTGCAGCATAAGAGACGACACCGTTAACAGTAACGGATCCAGATTCCGGTGGTAATTCGCCAAGAATTGCTTGAAATAAAGAACTTTTTCCTGAACCGACTGTTCCAATTACAGCTAAAATGTAAAAAATATTAAAATTTAAATGCCTTTTCATATGAAACAAAATGATAAACCTGTGCATACCAACTAATGTACCCGGTTGTGCTCTAAAATTTATATTATCTAATGTGTATTCTGAAGATGCTTCATTCCAACGTGCTTTAAAATTCTTAAGAATGACACCGGCTTGGCTAAGGTGCGTGGCAGCCATTTTATCCATTTCTTCTTGTGTCAGATCATGATCGGTGTCACTATTTTCTTCCAACGATGATGAACTTTCGGCAAATTTACTTTCTGGCTTATCGGTCATTTCTTCAAACATTAAAAAATTTTGAATACGTTTGATCGAAACTAGAGCTTCGGCTAGTTGACCAACGCCTTGTGGGAAAAAAACGGTCATTGTTACACGAAGTATATTATAATATGCGGTAATAACGAATGCTTTTTCAGCGGTAACCATGTTGCCAAGCAACGCAAATGCAACTAAACTTATGAAAATTGATACACGAGTCGTAAACATGATGAATGATAACAAAATACCACGAATGTATGATACATATTTAATCACATTAATTTCTTTTTTTCTTGCATATTCAACCATTTTACTGAATGGTCTCTCCCACGCATACATCTTAATCACTTGAATCCCTTGAATAATTTCATTCATAAGACGAACACGTTCGTCAGTCCGTAATGCGGTTTTCAATCGAAATACCGAAGTCTTTTTACCCATAAATGCTTGGAATGGGATAAACAACAGCATGAATATCACTCCAAAAACGGCTGATATTCCAATCTATATGAATGATAAATACATTTTAAAATTATTAAACTAACAAAAAAAAAACGGGAAATTCGAATTCAATCACCTGTAAATACATGAGATATGTAACTGCAAGTGTTTCAATCGGTCCAACCTATGGCAAAACAACAAAGAAAATCTTAACAAATATTCAGTAAAAAACAATTTTTGTATACGATTTTTACCCAGAGAAAATGTAAAAAAATGATTGCAATGTCCAAACGACCAACATCATTTGAAAGCAAATTCACCACTTGTCCAACTGTTGTTTCGCCTAGTGCATTTTTACTCAAGCGCAACGATTTTCGATAGATCATACTGCATAATGCCACACGCATTTTCATGCCCAAATGCATTTGACTTAATAAATAAGGGTGCATTAGCATTACATTGAATGCACTGGCCAATACAACAGCTGTTGCATAAAAGTACGCTTCAAACATTTCGCCTAAATAATGAGGGAATGTACGCTGTAAAGATTCAACGATCATGCCGAAAAATATTGGTCGCTTCTTTTCTATTAGATCAAAACCATCTGCACCATGTGTACTATTCAAAGCATGTGTTTCATTCAACGAACTGTTTAGTGGCGATTTTTGTGAAAAAAATTGCACTAATGCACCAAGGAATTCGGGTTGTGGCACACTAAAAATCCAAATTATTTTTTGTTTTTCGTTTTATTTTTTCAGAAAAAAAAAAAAAAAAAAATCAATGAAACTCACCGAAGGAAAAACTCCAAACAAAATAAGCTCAAACCCAAAAATAAGAATTCCATACCAAAAACACGTAGAATCACACGCAATAGATTTGGTTGTTGATTTCTCATTCGTTTCGATGCCACTTCATCTTCCCATGCTTTACATAGTTTATCACCAAGATAGTCAGCTTTATGAACTTTTAACGGTTTATACAAATCACCTTGGTCATAGTCTGATTTGCGAGCATTACGGAAAACTGGAAAAATCCAACTAATTTTTTTTTGTATCGAAAAAATCAATTGTAGAATTAATTGAAAAATAAATTATAAAATTATTTTAAAAAAACTCCAATTCAAATTTTAACGATATTTTTACATATTCAAAAGCATCAAATAAAGCACATTGAAGTTTAAATGAAGAATATAGTGAATTAGTAATAACATTTCTGTGCAAATTCTTATGGAAAACTATTGAAACATACCAAAAACAAAGATATGAACAGCAATTGGCATCTTCTCGTGGATTATCGGGTAACTCCTTATTTTTGATATACTCCATGGTGTAATCGTTTCAGAGAAACCTATAATTAATGTTTCAGATTATGATTTTCTATTCTTGAAAATGCTTTCATATAAAATAAACAGTATGCCGATTGCTTTGAAATGACTAGAATGACCGAAAAAAATCACAAAATGAAAAATCATCGATGATTGGAAGAAATGTATATTGTTTAATTTGATTACTTTAGAAAACGTAATCTTAGAGTAGAATGTTGTGATAAGTGTGACAAAAAATCTATTCTCTTGATAACATTGCTTCTTCGTTCTTAAACCATAACAAATACAGGAAAACTTCGTATTCACAAGGAATTTTCATTCAACACAAATGTTAACTATGAAAATGTTCCAGTTGAAATGCTGATGCTATATATGTATTCTTTTTTTCAAATTGATGATAATTAACATTTCACCTTCTGTCGTGTAATACATACACTCGCCTTAACATCTTGATGACTTCAAAATTGATTTTGTTTGTATTGTAAAAGAAGGACCAAATGAAAGGCTCCGAGGAAAAATGTTACATCGAAAAGTTCCGTGGAAAAATGTTATTATTCAGTGTATTCAACACACAAAAAACAACAACAAATACATTGAATAATAACATTTTTCCACGGAACTTTTCTGTGTAACATTTTTCCTCGGAACCTTTCAAATAACGAATATTCTATGTCTGTTAGTGTTTCGTTGTGGTTTTAAATCAAGAATATATTCATTACAAACTTGTTTAGTACACAGATAATGCTTTGAGTTAATAGCAAAACATAACATAAAGATGGTGTCACTTAGTGTCACCGAACAAGAAAAAAATTGACCTGAACTTGATAATGACATTAGAATTCTTCATTTAATCTCATCAAAACATAGTGTTCTTATCGCTACCAGAAAATATTTATTTCAAAACACACCAAATAACATTCATTTCATCAAAGTCATACTTTCTTAAAGCAATTAATTTATAGCATCTCAAGTCTTTCTACACTCCGTAGAAAAGATTGTATAAATATATGCTAAAAATAAATTCAATTGAAGCAAATATGTTTAGAATCAATTTAGAAAAACTTGATATTCGAATTAGAACAAATTACATTGCAAACAACAAATTAACTAGAATTTCATAAGATAAAAACTTGGAGGTAACTATAGTTTAAAACGATCAAAAGTCTAAGTAATATTAAATAGAGAAAAATGTTGACTGAATGACTAATCGAATTAGGAAAAAACGCGTGAACATGAAATGCAAACAAATACACACCTCACGCCAAAACAAACTTTCTATGTTCTTTATTACTTCATTAGCGATGTACATTTGCATTTAGGCAAGGTTCTGTCTGCACATTGAATGTAGAGCAATTGGAAATTGTAGTGTCGACCGAATTAAATATTGATGGAAATGCGATTGCTACGATTGCAAGCAAATAAATTGTGCAACACGATGCTTTGTTTACACATAAACATTGCGAATAATTGTAAATGAATACCCAAATGTTGATAATAAGCTTTGCACATGCAATGCATATACAAAGTGCGTATTGATCCATCTAACGTAAAATCAGTCATGCATAACATAGGCAATAACAAAAAAACAATTAATTTTCAGTGTTTTGTCTCTTTAAAAAAAATTATTGTTCAAAACAGCATTGTTTAAATTCATTACATGTCATCGATACAGTACAATTCGGTGAAAAATTTTAATTAAATTTGAACATTTTTACATACTTCTATTGTATCAACCAAATTTATACGAACGTAGTAACTGAAAATATAAAGTTTATTTCAATTTTGACAGTTTTCACGACTATCTTAATAAATTATCAACTGATTTATTTGATTTTTATGCCAGAATTATTTGAGTAATTGCGATTGTTGATTTTCCATTTTATTTTTTGATCGCTGACATTGATCAAGTTCAACTCAACAATAGAGATTTGATATTTATTTATTTATTTATTTATTTTTTTTAGAAAATTTATTTATGTTTGAATTAATGACAAAATTGAAAACACTTATTTTTACTATTGAAATAACTCTATATTGATGATGAAAATTTGTAAGTGGTCATCTGACTTACGTAATTCCAAGAACAAAATATTCTATCTCCCACTATTAATAGTGGGAAATTTTGCGTTTTACTAAATTTTTTCTTTTGTTTGATTTTTTCGCACGACTATTGTTCAATGAACAATGTTCATGTGGAAGTTTTTTAAATTTTCAACTAAATTTCGGTACTCCCTTTAGAACAATTTAATTTCATTTATACTGTGTGGGCAGTTAAAATTCTTACAAAAGGAAAAACATTGGATAAAGATAAAATTCATTGATTGAAACGTGCATGTTTTGTAATTTATATTTGATAATATTGCGATTTTTCGTATGGTCATTCATTCATCATATAGCAACTAATATGTTGACAGCAGAACTCTATTTTAAAAATAATGTACAACTTCACTCACAATTTACGAACAACACACAGTATACACTAAATTATGCAAAACGTGCACATTTGTCAGAGCAATGACACAGACTGAATGTTTTACACCAACTAAATGAAATTTTGGTCTTGTTCAGCGCTCCGAATTAACAGATAATCAACAAATAAAAAAGAAAAAAAAATGCTAACACGGAAAAAAATGTATTGATATTGAACAAATGATGTGCGTTGATTAAACAGAAGCAGCCGCACAGAATTTATTAACAATCGAACGAACCGAAGCTCAAACCGAACACTAGTTTTATGTCTAATTTCGTTATCATTGCATTGTGGCGGTGATATAGCATTTCGTTTACAGTTAATTGTTAGCAATTCGCAATTGGCATTTCAGTTATGCTCAATTGAATTGTGCGCTTTGGAATTTATTGTTGAATGAATGGCAATGGTAAATACAATGCAAACATTTTTACTGCAATTCTCCATGCAATTGATAAATATACATTAACAGCACTTGAATTTATTGCCAATCGGTTGCTCAATTGTTGGTTTTCATAAATTTATTAGCAAACACAACAACACACAATACACACATACGCAAATTCTCATCATTTCAATGCCAATTTATCGTATATTTATCATATTGTTTGTATATTAGAACCAACTGACAATTCGAAATGTCAATAGCAAGCTACTTGTCAATTTCAACCGATTGGATAATAATTCAACATAACCATATGGTCATTTATGCTCCTTTCATATCTTGAAAGGATTTCGGAAAAACATTTTTTTGATGTTAAAATTATGATAAATTTATACTTACAATTACAAATTGTGATTTTGAATGCTGAAGAAAAAAAAAACAAATTAAATGTTCGCTGAAAAACTGTTTATTTCCATTTTTTTCATGAAAATTTTATTTTATTTTATTTTAAATTAATTTATTTTTGATGGATATTCGTTTATCCATCGAGCTCTTTTTGGGCTTTTTGCCATTTGTTTATCCATGTTTCTAAATTTCCAGATCTCCATGGCTCCAATTTTTTTACTTTTTTCTTTTTTTTTCTTCTTCTTATCCTCTGTTTCGGAGTTTTCAGGTGAGGCCTGTTGATCTGGATTTGGCGATGATTTATCACAAGAATTTTCATCATTCGTTGTTACTGGATCTAATTTTGCGATGTCAGAATAGAATGACGCCAGCTCATCATCCAATGGCTTTTCCTAAATTAGATTAAACTCATATATTTTGGATTATGCGAAGAAAAATTCAAATATAAATTACAATATTGTTTTTCACAGTCTCATCATTTATCCATTTTGGTGGCGCTGGAACCGCATTATATTCTGGAAATAGAAATGAAAAAAAAATGATTTTTTTTTTTTACATTTTAAAAAGAAGACAGACACAAGTGTGTTTTTATTAACCTGTATTTTGATAATAAGCGGCTGATAAGTCTTCATGCTCATTGGGCGGTGGCGTCGTACAAATGTCCATGGCATCGTCATCGATAACCGTATTGTTTTGCGTTGAATCGTCCTGTATTTCATCTTCCGGATATTCCCATTTTATTTCACCGGTTGTTGTGTTTTCATAGCAATATAGCGCCTTTTCCCTAAAATTATACCACACAAACGAACCGTACAGAAACTTTCCTTAGCAATTTTTCCATTTACAAATGATTTTCATTTGTTTTGTTTATGTTTTTAAAGGATGGTCTAATTTCTTGATAGTCTTAGAATTAAGTCAGAGACATTAATGCTGATAAGCTTATATAATGCAGAAGCATACAATTGTTATCATCAAGTAAATGTTGGAAAATCGCACTCTCGACCCCATCGATATGGTCTAAATGTATCAAAGTGTCATTAGTTCTATTCAAAATTGGAATTAATTAGGTAAAAATTAACAAATTTCTGATAATAAATACCTTACCCCAAGTTACTCAATGTGTGTGATTTCTATTTTTTTTTTTTTTTTTTTTTTTTTCAATTTGGTTTTTTCATATTATTTTGATGGGTGAAAGTTAGCAAAATTCTTACATTCATTTAGTTACATGAATTTGTATCCAGAATGTGTCCAAGTTATTGTTGAGTCATCATTTTACACCGTATTCGATATACTGAAAATAGTACTATAAAAAAAAAAACAAAACAAAACAAAACAACGACCAAAAATTTCGGAACCATTTCCGAAGATATTACTGCCTGTTATAAGTGCGTAAATCAAAGACCAAAATTGAAATGAAAAACATTAGACAGTCGAAGTTTTAGATTCTTTGAGTTTATCGACGATAAAAAACACGACTTTATTTTATGAGTATGAGATCCATGTACAAAATAACGACGATAACGTCTTAATTTATAATACACTTCATATTTTGCCTGATATGAAGATCCTACTTACGAAATGGGATTTATATATAAATTGCTCCACGAGCGAGTTAAGATCATAAAAATTGACCGATAAGAAACAAAAAAATGAAATCTTTTTTTTTTTTTTTTATGATGATGATTGCTGTGATACACAGAAATACTTGAAATGTTAAATGACATGACAAATGTATATTGTTTGCAGTTGATTGCAATATAAATAGCCCTGAAATTCGATTATAATGATGATTGTTTACGTACCGATTCCATAAGCATTTCCAACCATTTGGTGCTGCATCACTTTCCAGCTTTATCAAATCATTTGATATATTTTTCATCCATTCCAGTAAATAGTCTGAATGTAGAGCTTCTGCAACGTGGGCTGCTTGCAGTGCCTGTAAAACGTTTATTTTGAGTTTTATTTTCATCAAAAAGATAATGTGTTTTCACAAAAGAACATTCTTTAATTGGGATCCAATAAAAAAATAATGAATTTTCTCTTACTTTTTTTTTTGTTTTTAAAAAAAAAGAAAAAAAAACAGTTTTTACTTACTTGCAATTGAATTTGTATAATCTGAACAGGTGATACGTCTGCTCTACCTTGACATAAAAAGTTTAACTTTGCTTCAAGAAGTTGCTGTTCGTCTTTTAATTCATCACTTTTTTCATTATTCACATTCACATTCACATTCACATTTATTTCTTTATCATCTGATTCATTTGACGATTGCTTCTCAAGAAATTCAGTTTCTCCTTTTTGAAAATTGCTATATTTGGCTTTCATACTTGCAATTGAATTGGCAGTATCTTTTGTCGGCTCAACACTTGTTTCATCATTTTGATTTGCTCGTTTACTATGTGTATTGCTAACATTAAATTCGATTCTACGCTTTCGTTGAAATGTTTTTTGCGACAGGAGTTCTGGTTCGCCGCTTTTTTCTTCGATTTGATTTGATGTATCGTCTGGTTCTTCGCCAGTGTAAAGTTTAATATCGACAGTCTCATGTTGTGGACTACGTCCACCGGTAATAATGCTTGCAAATGATGGCTTCTCTTTGGGCACATCGATTTTTTTCGGTGAATCGGGTGCCGGTGATAGACTTTTCTCATTTGCATTCAGAATTTCAATTGGTTTTATTAATTGACTGTTAGCTGGGTAACTACTGTTTGATGATGGAAATAATGGCTTCTCTGTTGGCTGTGGAATTTCTTCATCTGAATCATCACTGTTGTATTCGGGTACCAAATTCAATTTGGTTTTTGATGTGGTTTGATTCGACTGAAATAAAAAAAAAAAAAAAAAAAAAAAAACAAATTATTAACAATAGTATTTGTTTTTTCAGAGGATGGTGGATTCAATTCTTCAGAATAATTAAAAAAATCAGACGTTCGCGAATCTCAATATTGATGAAACAATAGAGACTCTAGCGAACAATATCATCATATATAAATCAGCACATGCCTAGCACATGCGAGGCCTCAGATTGAAAACTTTTTAAGAGCATCATTTGTAAAACAACAAATCACAATATTTCTACTGTGTTTTTGTTTTATGTTTTTAATTTGCTTGCATTCAGTTAAATTTTTATCCTCATGGGCCTTAAGCAACATTTCTTTTTTTTTTTTTTGAATTTTCTTTCAACTTACACTTTCGCCACTGCTTGAATGCTTTGAATTATTTTGGCTTCCGCCAACTGTATCACTAAAGCTAATTGATTCAATAAAATCAATTGGTTTCTCCCATGATATTTCACGTGTGATTTCATTGAAATAGTATGGTGCATTATCATCTGTATAACAAAGAATCCATTTTTTTCGTGAATGTGCATTTTGTAGCATATTTTGATCTAAAAATCGTTGATATTCCGCCGGTATTTCCCAGGTAACTTCTTTTGTTACGATATTCCAATAATAAGGATGTCCAGAACTGGCATCAGTACATTGCGTCCAATCTAAAAAGGAAAATTGTAAAAAAAAAAATTGATTTAAAAAATATGAAAATAATTGTCAATTTTATCTTAAATCATCTACCCGTTGTTTTGTTTTTTATTGCATTATGTTTATGCTCTAAATCATCATTGTCACTATCCGATTGATAGTCTCCAACTAAATGCGCTAATTTATCTGCAATTAGTAATAATGCAAATTTAATTGTAACAAATGTGAAATGTTTTTATTGTATTTTATATAATACTGTAAATATAATATACTCACTGGTTGCCATTATAAAAATTGTATAAAAAAAATGCACAATTTCGGAATTGAATGTTGAATTTCAGTACATTTTTTTCGATATGAAAAGAAATTATAACATTGTCTGTTTCTGCAGTAAAAATCCTGAGTTAAATAAAAGACACTTTTTTTTATGTTAAACGTCAAGCAAACGTAATTTGTCATTGGAAACGGGAAATAAAATGAACCGCAACTCGTTAGGTGCTGTCATTTGTGTAGTCGTTTAGTACTGTCAAATTTAGTACAAGAAATTATCGTTTTCAGTAATGTCAAGAAAGTCATCTTAATGATAGCATCGAATAGCATTCATTCATTTCAGTTTCAACTCAAAACATAACTATTTAACAAGTTGCGATTGAATATTTAATGTAAACCAAGTAGTTGAACACATTTTTTCATCTCGAAAGAAACATAAACAAATAGTTTTTAAAAATGAGTTACGTTAGTGATTTATCAATTGCTGTGATTTGTTCATCGAATATGAATCGTTCGATGGAAGCTCATGGTTTTTTGGCAAAAAAAGGATACAAAGTGCGCTCATTTGGTACAGGTGAAAAAGTTAAATTGCCGGGCACGGCATTGGATAAGCCAAATGTTTATGAATTTGGTGTTTATACTTATGATGAAATCTATAATGATCTTGCTAACAAAGACAAACAATAGTATGTAATTTGGTTTTAATTACGTTTTTACAATGTACAATTGATTGAATAATAATAATCGTTTCTCTATATTTGTATAGTTATACACAAAATGGACTTTTACATATGTTGGATCGGAACCGCAGAATAAAAAAATGCCCAGAAAAATTTCAACTTTGTACTGAACAATTTGATTTGATAATTACGGCTGAAGAGAGAGTTTATGATCAGGTTAGACATTTGAATGAAATTTTGTGACACTTTTTCTCTAATGATTTTGAAAAATTTTCAATATTTTCGATTAGGTTGTTGAGTATATGGAGTCCAAGCCACCATCTGATAATAAACCTGTACACATAATCAATATTGATATTCAAGATAATCATGAAGAGGCAACAATGGGTGCATTTTTAATATGCGATTTGGTTGCAATGGTACATGATTGCTAATGGTTTAATTTTACTATGCTCTCACTTGTACTATATCAATTTTAATTTGTTTTTTTTTTTTTTCTTTTTCGTTTCAGTTAACTTCAACCGATGATTTGGATAATGATATTGATGAGTTATTACATGAGTTTGAAGCTAGTAGCCAAAGGTCGCTTTTGCATTGTGTTCTATTTTATTGAATCAATAGATATTATTACTAATAAAAACACAACTAAAAAAAAAACTGATAAATTATACTATTTTGTCATAATATTTTTACCGGAAAATATAAAAACTCTGCAACAGACAAGTTTATCGCTGATAATAAAAAAAAATGAGAACTTTTTAAACTTTATTCTGATAGACTTCGTCATTCTGCTCATGATTTATTTATTTATTTTTTATGTACTATCCCATAGCACAAGTATGATTGCTTAATAATCTAATTTGTGTTTCGTATATGTTACTATTATGTTCTTTCTTCTATCTACGATTTTAATTCCTGTAAAAACTTAAAAGATTTAGCCTAAGACTTGGACAATTGGTGTCGTCAAATATAAAACTGATTTTATGGAAAATGATGAAAAATACGCTATTAAATTTGTTTCAAATATGACCAGTTTAATGACAAAACCAAGTTTGTTTTATTTTAATATGAAATATGTAACAATAGAGGAATATATTTATATATTAATGTAGATCCAAATGTGCAAATTTTTTCCGTAATTTTTCCCGTTTCTCTTTTTTCTGGTGACGCCATGGTTTTCCGGCCATATGAATACTGTTTAAAGTTTGTGCTGAATCCGTTGTACTGGTTCCACTTATTGATGCAGTTTCATTCTCTTTAGCTAGTCCACGAATATGCGCCAAATTCGTTTTACCTTTAATATATGGAATCCGTGGTGTTTCTTCAAAGAATTTATTATCGATGTCCTTTGTTGTTTTCGAATGATCGATCTAAAAAATGGAATTCGTGTCATTTTTTAAATAATATTTCATTGAATTTGATTGAAAAAAGCAGAATTTTTAGTTACATACACGCATAGCACGACGTTGCTGATCTGGTAATTTATCTTCCGATATTTCTGGACGAACTCGTGGCTTGAATATGTGGAATTCTTCTTGAACATGTCCTGGTGGAGCATGACAATATAGTAATTTTCCCTTTACGTAATCTTTAAGCACTAAACGAGCCGATCGTGACTGATCTGGTTGACCATTGGCCGTCATGAAACCGCGGCTACCTATTTTGGCGCAGAATGAAGGGAATCATATAACAAAATTTGAAAAAAAAAAACAAAAAATGAAGTAAATTTTCAATTTACATCCAAAGGCAAGTAGAAATTCTTCTGCAAACGGAGGCCGATTTGGATCTTCACCTTCTAGAGGTTTGGCTATCATAATGCTGTATTCATCTTCGAGTGTATGTCGAGGTATTTGTATGCAAAGATTATTAATAGGCGATATGTGATCTTTCATTGTGTCAATTGGTAAAATTCCATTTAAAATCATGTCTGACTTTGTAAACACAAAACTTGGCATCACCAAACCAGGACAATCGCACAGCATAAGATCTTTATCCAAAAACAGTGTTTGAAAGTGTTTTGTTTTGCCCGGTGTCGCTGAAACGGACACTTTCTTTTCAACAAAAAGTGAATTAATCGTACTACTTTTGCCTACATTTGGATATCCAACTAAACCAATTGTTGTGACTTTATCTGTATGTGTTTTGCCTTTATAAATTGAACGAAATAAATCTTCCAATTCGCTACGCGATAGAATTTTTGGATTATTAACATTGCAAACACCAAGTGATTTTTCAATTTGATTTAAAATATCTTCGGCTTTGTTCAAAGACATTTCTATTCTTTTAGAGGCCTTTCTTATGGTGTCCATGGTTATGGCCCCTATTGGCTCAACTTTATAAGTATCATCGTCAATATTTTTTCCATTCTCATCTTTTTCATTTTCTCTTTGCTTTTGCTTTCCATCTTGTTTTGGGCTTTTTAAATCTTCTTTTTCCTTAATTTCATTCAGAGCTTTGACCATTTCAATAGTACCTTTTGAAATGTCATCAAATAATCTATCTTCAGCACTTTTATGTTTTTCTTTTTTATTGAATTTGAATTGACCTTCTTCTAAAATGGCCTCTAATTCTTCGTTGGCTAGTTTGGCTGAATAAAATGCAACTTTTGTATTTTGCTCATCAAAATATTTAGCCCAAGCAATTCGTTGTGCTTCGGTTAAAAAATCGGCCTTATTAATAAGAATCATGTTCATTTTTTCTTCATTCACTTCTTTTACATATTTTTGAAGATCTTCACTACAGAACAACAATGGATTACGTGCATCGACAATTTGAACAATGACATCACTTCGTTCAACAACTCGCCACAATTGACGCCAAAATTCCAAATTTTTTTCATATGGCGTCAACACAATATCCTTTTCATTTTGTAATTCAGCTAAATCACGACGCCAATTTAAAAATGCTTCATTTTCTAGTTGTTTTAACTCATCAGCTTTTGTTTCAGCTGACCATTTTGGACGACGTGGTATTTTCAATAAATCTTTATTTGCAATATGTTTTTCTTGCTTTGCTTGGCGTTCTGCTTTTGTCAAAATACCAACATTACTTTTTGGATTGACAAATTTTAAGTTCAATTTTTCCGCTTTAAATTCAGTACCAGCTAATTCAGCTGTTCGTATAAAAGCTAGATAGTTTGATTCATCTGTTACTGATGTATTTTGATTTAAACGAGCCCAATTGCATCCATCTTCTAATTCTGCTGTGTGTAACTGTAAAAATTTGTCAATTCTTAGTTATACAAAATCATTGACTGTGATAAACAAAAAAAAAAAAAAAAAAAAAAAATCAAATTCTTACCATTGAGTCTTTGTCAACGGTTCGATGCTTTCCATGATTGAACCGATCACGAATCAAAGATCGTCCTAAATTGTTCTTTTTCGATTTCTTTCCCATTTCTTTGTAAAATTCCAATTTGATCAATATGAAATGTTCTCATACACGTGCTGAACAAAAATTTACTTGTATAAATGTTTGAGCTGTCAATGCCCTGCAAGTGTCAAATATAGTGTTGCCAGAATGTTGGTTTTTTTAGCTATTGATTTGACAATAGAATAACTATCATTTTTAAAAATGTCAATTCAAATACATTTTATTTGATTTTTAATTTTATTCAATTGCTTAAATTAAATTAGCATTAAAAACTAACTTTATTAAATCTTAATAAAAAATCTACGTAATAACTTCCAAAGGTGTTATTCGTTAATACTTTTAAGATATTGTTTTTATTTACAGTCAAAAACACAGGTATCAAAACCTGTATAAACATAAATATAATGTGAAACTATAATCATTTGTTCATTCACTGGTGGTATTTTCATTTGTGGACGTTGATGCTTGAGACAGTTTCATTTTCTTTCGCGCTTGCAACTCCGTCTGCACATCTTCAATGGTGCGCGTATCTCGTTTATTCTCACTCGGAACTGTGAACAAATAAAAGCGAAAAAAAAATTTATTTTTTTTTTTTTCCTTGAATAATTTTTATGTCAATTTTTTGTCATACCAAATCCATAACTCTTGTTAGTTCCCGTTTTTTTAGCAGCTTCGATAGCCGCGTCTTGTCCAATCAAATGTGCATATTTGTCCTTGTAATTTGAGTTTGGTTTCACTTCGGTCGGTTTCATTTGTCGTATTTCTTCCATTTCTTTTTCTTCAAGCCTCTGAAATGTAAATCAAATTTTTCCGTGAAAAAAAGGAAATGTCAATCAATCGTAAGTGTAATTGACATTACCTTGCGCACGTACTTCTGAGCCGTTTCTGCGTTCCATTCTTCACCATTTCGTCGGGCGCATATTTCGTCTTCAGTTGGAGCATGATCTTTTTTATATACAACAATGTAGCGATCAACATCTTCCATTCCATAACTCATTGCTGTTAAACCGGCTATTTGGGCAACGTCATGTCTGTAATGCAAAAAGTATAATTGTAATGAATGTTTCCATTTTAAAAATGTATTTCCAGATTACACTTACACAATTGATCGATAGAATCTATTTAGTGGTTGAAATTGTAACGATTTTCGATTTTCATCTTTCATAAAACGATTCACACGTTCCTCGCAAAATGATCGAAATTTAGCCATCTCACGTTTTTCATACGCCTGTTGCTTTTCCAATTGTTCTTTTTGTTCTACACGAAATAGAAAAATTTATTGTTGTTAAATCGATAAATTGAATCGCACATTTCGTACATACTTTTCATTTGTTCTTTACGTTTTTCATCAACTTCCGGTGGTTTATCCATCGAATTCAATATCGAACCGAGCAAATCCATTGTGGGATATTTTTCTGAGAAACAAAAATCGAATACGAATTCTAGAAACATCAATTAAAGAAAACAAAAATTCCATGTAATGTACTTACATTAATTTCAGGATAAATTGTTACTAAAATGTATTTTATTTGGTAGACAATTATTTGGTTTCTTTAAACTCTTAAATCCTATCTCATTTTGACGAAATGGCAATCGAATGAATTAAAAATGAAAACTTTGTTACATTTCTGCTAAATGTTCAATTTTTATCCTTTTAGTGAAGCAAATAATAACAAAAAAGAACACATTTGACATACAATGTCAATTTAGTATGAAGTTGGTGCTAAGTAGACGATTAATTTTCTAAAAACAAAATATTTTTCCCAATAATTTAAAAATTTGAAATTTTCCTCTTGAAAAATTATTCAACACATTCTGCTATTTTTATTAATTATTTTTAATTAAAATCGTAAAAAACATTAGCAAATATTTAGTCATCAAATGTGATGCACATAAACATTTTTAGAACTGCATTCAACTGTCATTTTTAAAATATTGAGTTTATTGCGTATCAAAGACAAATGTCAAAGCATATTGTGAATCTTATGGTAAACAATTTTGAATTGGCATCAAAATAATTGAAAATTGTGAATAATTATCAATTTTTCCTTTATTTTGGTATTATTTTTAAGTTTCTTTTTTATCTATTGACAATAAAAATTGATAAGCAAAATGAGTGAAATTGATTTAATTGATATTGGTGATTTCACAAAAATATGTCGAATTTGTTTGCATGTTGCTGATGAATTGATTTCAATAAAAGACTTCGGCCAAGTCTGTAGCAAAACCGTTAAAATATCGGATTTGTTAAGCGAATGCACATCGATTGAGGTAAAATTGAATGTTAAACATATAACTAACAAAATCCCTTTGTATCTCTTTGTTAAACTGTTGTATACATATTTTGTTGTTATTTAAATAGTTTTACGATGATGATCACTTGCCATTAAATGTATGTTCAGATTGTTTATTACAAACGTGCAAAATCTACAAATTTCGTGAAATGGCCTTCAAATCTAATATATTATTGAGACAAAATGTAACGCAAACAACAAAACCAATGACATCCAACAAAAAGGAACATTTACCAGAAGACAGAATATTGGTTTCGGTACAAACTTCAGGGTTAATTGATGAAAAATGCGAAAATGACATGGTGGATGTTATACAAAGTAATGAGCTTGATGAAGATGACGATGAATATGTGACTGTGATTTATGAAAGCGGCGATGAGAACATAGAGTTAGTGGCGGAAACTAGTGAAATTGAAGCAATTGATGAAGAAGAAGAATACATTGCAACAGAAGATCAACATGACGAAATACCAAAAATGTCTTTGAAAAAGCATCGAAATCGTCGACGTCTTAAAAATGATGCAAATCGTTCACTGTCCTGCCCCGAATGTGGCAAAACATTAAGCAATTACAGCTCATACAAATATCATATGCAATTGCATTCGGATGAAACACCATTTTTATGCAGCGAATGTGGTGAAGGATTCAAAACACGAAATGCTTATGATGGCCATTTGGTGACACACTTGAAATCCAATCCAAACAAATGCAATGTATGCGGTAAATCTTATCGTCAATCGGCTTCATTGCGCAGCCACATGCTGACTCATACTGGAGAAAAGGTGATGACATCAATTTTTTTTCCTTTATCGAATTGCTTTCCTCTTAGCAAGATTTTGAATGTAATGAATTATAATCCAAAAATCTGATTTTATAGCCGTTTAAATGCGATATCTGTGGCAAAGGAATGACTCAAAAGAGTGGCTATAAGAAACATTTGCTGACGCATACCGGAGAAAAACCACATGTATGCGATATATGCGGAAAAGAGTTTCGGTATTCAAGCAATTTGATTATGCACAAACGCAGCCATGTTGGAAATAAGGACTTTGAATGTACGGTATGCTATATTTTTATTTTTATTTAAACAAATAAAAAACTAAAAAGGTCCGAATTGGCATATTCATTGAAATGTAGGACAATCATTGTAATACACAATAGTACATATTTATTATCAACAAATTCATATGAAGGATAAGATTATGAAGAAAGATAAACAAAATATTGCTTTTATGAATATAATATAAAATTGACATCATGATTCCAATGATTCATGAAATAATTTATCCGTATGTTTTGCATTTTATCTTTCGATTGTTTGTATAATTTTAGGCTTGTAAGAAAAAATTCATAAGCAAAGAACAATTGAAGCGACACACAGCCATTCACACTGGAATTAAACCATACAAGTGTGCATCATGCAATAAATGTTTCAATCGACGCAGTACATTAACGGTAATTTTTAATTCGTTTTCAAATGTACACGTCATGGTATTAAATTGAAAAAATTGACAAATAATTGATTTATTTGCATTTTCTCGGCAGATTCATCAGAAAATTCATCAAAAATTCAATTGCAAATCATGTTCGGAAGGTTTTGACACAAAAAACGCCTTGATATCACATGAGAAAACACACAATGTGTGTTAACAAAATTAATATTAAAATACCACACAAATGAATGTCGTTTTGAATTTAAGTATTGGGTGTATAACTAGAAAGACGCGTATTGTTACTAACTTCTTTTCTATTTACATGCGCCATTTTTTTGACAGTGACAGCGAATTGTATCTTAAAGAGCGTCAAAAAATCTAGTAAATACCATCTGTTAAAGTATACACAAGTTTATATACACAAGTTTTCTATTGCGTTGAAAATGTCGACTTTTGTGCCTTCAAAACAACATTTGCGGGAAGTTTTGATACACTACTTTCATTTAAAGAAAAGCGCAACAGAAGCTCAACGATTACTCATTGAAGCTTACCCTGACTATTCTGTAAGCGTTAGAATGTGTCAGGAGTGGTTTTTACGGTTTAGAAGTGGTGATTTCGATACGAAAGACAAAGAGCGTCCCGGCCCGGTGCAAAAGTTTGAAGACAAAGAATTGGAGGCATTACTCGATGAAGATTGCTGTCAAACTCAAGAAGAACTTGCAAAATCATTGGGAGTCACTCAAGCAGCCATTTCTAAACGTTTAAAAGCATTGGGATTCATCCAGAAGAAAGGAAAATGGGTACCACACGAATTGAAGCCGAGAGATGAGAGAATATAAAATAACATTTTATCAAGCAATGATTCGCAAATGCTAGAATAATTTTGTAGTAATGTTTAAAATAAGTATTGTACCATGTAATATATGACTTTTTATGAAATACGACACTTTAAAAATAAGTAATTCATAGGAATATTTTCAAAAAGTATTATCCAATTAAAATGTTTACATTGACATCCAGTCTCCCTGATAATGAACTCTGTCGATAAATTCTCAATGAGTCATTCATTACATGTTTATACAGGCATATTCTTTTCCGTTTGTTTTCGTTGTCTTTTTTTTTTAAGAAAAATAAAAAAATTCCTCTTGTTGAATTTTTCTGTAAAATAAAGTCTTTGTCTATTTCTATCGATTGGGATTTCAATGTGTTTTTCATTTTCAGTATATGTAATTTTGCTCTTATTCATCAAAAATTGATCGTCTAGAGGTAAACTCGGATAAAATCATGAGCAAGCGATAAAAGAATATTTGGGTGGAATATTGATTTAATGTTTCGATAACGCGTCATATATTTATCATGTAAAAGCAGGTGCATGCTATTCGATCATAAAGCAAAAAAAAAAATAAATAAATAAATAAAAATAGCCGTTTTAATAATGCGTTAAAGCTCACAACTATCTATGAATCAACAAAATTATATTGATAATAATCATATGAATAGATCTGAATCAGCGCACCAAAATGTTTAATGAAAAAATATAAGTTTGAATTATGCAATGTGTAATGTGAATAAATCTATACGTGCTGGTCAAATGATAAGGTTTTTCAATGTAAACTTTAGTAATTTGCATTTTCAGTAAAATAATGGACTTTGTTCTATCTCAAATCTGGGAGAAAAAGTATTATTATTTTACATTTTCAAAGAAATTTTTTTTCCCGCCTTGATGACGGAAATCTGTATGCAAATAAAAATGAAATCCGGTGACTATACACAACAGTTTGTATACGTTTGTAGATAAATAAAATGCGCAAAAAAATTGTTATGCAGTATGATGATTGTTTCATCAAATAAATTGATATCGTTTTACGAAATGAAATAAGAATTGAAAACTGAAAAAAAATGAGAATTTCGAATTTAGAATTAAAAATGGACAATATGCACATAACGAATGGAAAAATTCCATGATTTTTTGTGTCCACATATACGAGAACACGATTTCGATTGTTATGGTAACGTTAATTAGCATTGTATGCAAAACATTTCGAACAAAGTGGAGTACATATTATCAAAAAAAAAAAAAAAAAAAAAAAAAAATGATGTGAATCGAAAGTGGAGAGGAATGATAAGATGATTTGAAACCGGCATGGTATGTGTAAAAATAGATCATGCAAATAACCTTCAGCAGTATTTCGAGCTCGACGATTGTGTGTTTTCAAGTGTTTTGGAAAAAAAAAATGATTTTTTTCGGCACATTCTACTTCAATTTGTAATGTAATGGACATTCATCAATCGACTTTACAAAAATGTGTCATCACAAAATGTGATCACAACGTTAATGGAAATGAAATTCTCCAGAGAGTCATGGAGAAGGAAAAAAATTGTTTTTGGGTGAGTCTTGGGTTGATGAATCATTACGGAAGATAATATTTATCACAGAGAAAATGTTTGATTTCCGACATTTTTCAGCCAAGTTCAAACAATTTATTACACGACCCATTTAGCATTCGTAAAAATTAAATTTAATGATTTACTTTAGAACAAATAGTTGAAGAAAATGACAAAACTAATATTTATTGTAAATTAGGGAGAGAGAAGAAAAAAAAAAGATTCCAACATTTCATGCAAACACAATGTTGATTGTTTGATTACTAAACATTGGCAACGATAAGATATAAACTGATAATGCTTACGTTCACTTTTTCAGATTCTCTCGCATTACACTCAAAGGAAAAATCAAACAAAACATAGACAGAAAACCGTAAGCTTAAAATTTGTCAACGCTATAACTTGTGCACAGTATATGCATACACAGCGAATTTGTTCTCCAATTTTTTCGTGGCGGCAAAAGTATCGTATTAATCGCACATGTATTCAATAGAATATCGTATACACACACTTGTATGATTCATAATTTCTGTCAATGTATTTACAATTTGATAGAATGGTATGAAATGAACAGCGTTCAGTTTGTGTCGAAACACCGTTTAAGTAACATCTTATTTTTCTTTGCTCAACATAATATTTAGAACGATTGTGTAAATTAAACTCTGTATTTTCATATTCCATACGAATTGCAACGCATTTAGCAGTTACAAGAGAAAAAAAAAACTAAAAATAGAATAAAAATGTTGAACAATTGTGTTACCGTGTTTGCTTTATGCATGGCAATATCTATTGGATATTCGAATGCCGGTAATAATTTTTTGTTCTGTTCATTTTGATTAGAAAATTATTAGAACATAATTTCATCTTTTTCAAGTGGAGATAGGATGATAAGACATGTAATCATTGCAATGATAATATAATTTAAGCGAAAGAAAAAAACAAATTGAACAAATTTTTCGACGAAACGTGAAAATATGAATTTGTGAACAAAGAAATTGGAGCATCAAATAGACGAATTTTGAAGATATTTTGTGTTTTTTGTTTTAAATTACGTAATTGTCTTGAAGCGTGTTTGTTGTATGTCTTTGAATTAGTGAGTCATGTTTACTGTTCAATTTAGCATCATTTTGCTCACGTCGTCTCTATTATGCAAATCTTGTCGGTAAACTTTCTACCGTCGTTAAGCTATCGCATTGATTTTGTATAAACGTCTTAGCACTCAATTGACCTTGACCATATTAACATACTTGCATTCAACGTAAATTATTTATCATGTCCCCATTTTTCCAAGAAAAACCATGAAAATGTTGTCGAATGTTTCAATAATTAAATAATTTTCAACTAAATCACGCAAATTGATAATGGGCAACTCGATATACACCGTTTAAATTTCATAATCGCAGCAATCAGGAAATATTTTGTTCAGTTTACTGATAACAGTATTTTATGCAATAAATATTAAATTTTCCAGGCAATTTAGTCAAAATTTTAGCTGAATTTTTGAGAAAAGATTTGTTAAAATTAATTTGTTAATTATTCTTGTTCACAACAAGAAATTCAATCTTTTGACTCTTTTTTGTTGCATTCTGTATGACTGAATGGTTTTTTTATTTGTTTTTTTGTTTAGATTCTTCTGTGGGACAGTGCGTAATTTGTGATTCAACAAAAGACCCAAATTGTGCTCAAAATCCATCTACTATTGCGCCACAAAAATGTGTCAATCCGACCAGCTCTTGTTACGTACGAATTGTTGGTATGTATTGATTTATTGAATATTAATTCAATAAATTGGAAAGTAAAATATGCGGTTCATTTATTTCGTTTGTTTTTGTTTTTTTTTTTTTTTCGTCAACCATCTGCTTAGGTCCAACAACTTATCGTGGTTGTTATAGTGAACTCGATCAAGATTATCAAAAAAAATGTAAAAACGATTCAAACGCAGAAGAATGCTTTATGTGTGAAAGTACCAATGAGTATACTGCTTGTAACAATCAAGTAAGTTCTGCATGTAATATGAAAGGCTGAGAGTGGACGTGACCAACAAAGAGTTGTGATTAAAAGTAGACAATTTATACAATTTATATGGCGATTGTATGCTATTTTGTATGAAGTTTGGACACTTTTACTCACAACTTTTTGTTGGTCACTTTCACTCTTAGCCCTTCATATATGATAAAATTGTTGAATTATTTTACTGAATGATTGTATCATTGACATTTGTTTCAATCAAGGTATACCCTATGCTTCGATTGACTTGCCATTCTTGTAGTGGTGATTTGAAATCGGCTTGTTTCAAAACTCCAGAAGGAAATCCAGTGCCATGCTTGAAATTTGTTCAAGATGACCAATGCTACGTTCGCAAAACAAGTGAGTAGCTGTACTGATTCAGTACCTGAATTTCGACTGTGATTTTTATTTAACAATTATATTTTCTGCCAAAATTTTTAGGCAATTCATTTGAACGTGGATGTTTATCGGACACAACAAAATGCACTAACATCAGCCATTGTAACATTTGCTCTGGAAGTGGATGCAATAATTTGGACGGCAGCGATGGAAAAATTCCAACCGCACCAAGCTCAGCCACATTTTTGATATCAATGGGAACTACTGTTTTCATCGCAGTTTTAGTTAACTATGTATTGGCCTTTTAAAATGTGTTGCTGTAGGCTTTTTATTTCAATATTTCAGTGTAAATTTTGTCATAAATTTTCCATTGACGTTTGAAGCAGTGTTTTTTCAACCAAAGTTTTAATAAACCGAATTTTAAATGAATAAACTTACATTCAATTTGAAAATAAATTAATTTCTGATTTTTAAGATTTATGAATATTTGCAGCTTGATACACATTATTTCATTAATTATACAAAAAAACAAAACAAAAACAATAATTTTTTTTCCTTTCAAAACAGTAATTCATAAAGAACAACTACCTCATTTCATACAGATATCATAGAAAAAAATTAACGTCACATAAACTCAGAGTAAAATCAAAGAATGAAAATAATAAAGAGAAATGATAGAGAACAAAGTACACAATAAGTAAATTTCACAATGTTCGTAACTCTTCGATATTCATGGGTTAATAATGTCAAAATGTATAATAATTAAACAATTTGATTAAATGTGTGAAATACGATGTTTTATTATTTTATGCGTATAATACATTATTTCGATATTCATTCTAACAATTTTCAGTTCATTTGCTCAAATTATAAAATAGATTAAGTGAGCTTATATCTGATGTTCATGACTTTCTAGATAACATTTGAAATGAGAAATTTGAACTGAATTCAGACTGTAATTTAGACAATTAGGTCATGATAACAGTTGATCTAATACTTGGAAATAAAATTATATTTTACTTCTCCAGTAGGAAAATGTTTTTTTTAAAGAATTCTAGATAAAATTAAAGCAGTTTATACGAAAAGTATTAAATCATAAAAAGTAAATTAAATATGCCATATGATGAATTTCAATTCATTATTAAGAAATGATTACTGGTCTATTAGTAAAATTTGATTATATTTCTGCTCATACGAAGCGAGATGAATAATAATTTTTTACTCGAATTTTATTAAATGAAGGCAATCAAAAAATGGAAGCGTGATTTAAATTGAATTTCATCAATTTATTCGCTCTGCAACTGGAAAGTCGCTGTTTTTTACTGAATTTTAACGGAAAAAATACAAATGAATCAATAACATCATATTATTCGAAGTATTGTCCATCGCTAGCCACCACTTTTTCCGATCTTTCTGGTAGCATACGGATTCCACGTCGGAAGAAATGCTCATCTTTCGAGGCAATGAATGAATCGACCCAATTTTTGACTTCCTCAGAAGAAGTGAAGCGCGTACCAGCCAGATGATTCTGCATCGATCGAAACAAATGGTAATCAGAAGGGTCTATGTCTGGGCTATACGGCGGGTGGGGCAGCACATCCCACTTAAGTGTTTCCAAGTATGTTTTGACCACGTTTGCAACATGTGGCCGAGCATTATCATGTTGCAATATTACTTTGTCATGCCTTTGTTCGTATTCAGGGCGTTTTTCGCGCAATTCTCGGCTCAAACGCATCAATTGTCGACGATAGTGTTGCCCAGTGACTGTTTCATTCGAATTAAGCAATTCATAATGTACCACACCCTTCTGATCCCACCAAATACAGAGCATTACCTTGAATCCATGAATATCTTGTTTTAATGTCGATGGTGCTCGTTTGCCGCGCTTCACATATGCTGTTTTTTGCTTGGGGTTATCGTAATGGATCCACTTTTCATCACCAGTGACTATTCGATGCAAAAACCCTTCCGTTTTTGCCGTTGAAGCAGCTGTTCACAAGTGAAAAATCGTCTTTCAACGTCTCTTGATTTCAATTCATGTTGGACCCAATTTCCATGCTTTTGAATGTAACCGGCTTCATCCAGTAATGCTTCCAATTCTTCATCTTCAAACTTTTTCGACGGACCTGGACGTTCTTAGCCTTCACGTCAAAATCACCACTTCAACCAATCTTTCCAAGATATTTCAGAAAGAGCATGCTCCCCATAAACTTCCACGAGAATGCGATGACTTTCAGCAGCAGTTTTCTTCCACAAAAAATTGTGAAGTAAAATTCCCCGCAAAAACTCTTTTTCTGGTATGAAATTATCCATAACATACATGTGCACACAAATTAAAATAAATAATTTGTCATATATTTCATTGTATTGTCATTTCATCCCAATTGTCACAAATGCTATTTTCGTTGATATTTTGAATACACAAAATTTTAAGAAATATAAACAAGTAAAATATAAACAAGTTAGCTCAAACAGAGATATCTCTGTTATCCGATATCGGTGCAAAATGTTCGACATTGCCTTCACATTGTGATTTGCATGTAGTACACTATATCCAGTGAGTAAAAAATAAATCACAAACACATGTCCATTGAGTAGATCGAGAGGAGAGTATGTTCATCCGACTTTATAGCAAAAAAGGAGAGTAAGTAATTGTAACACTAAAAATGGTTAAAAGAGAGTACGGATTTTACGATTTTGCATTGTATTTAGTATTTAAAAGAACATGCTCTCCTCTTTAGTATAGCCGAATTGATATTTTCCATACTCTCCTTTTTCAAAATTATTTTGAATTTTTTCACGTACTCTCCTCTCGATCTACTCAATAGATGTGTAGAGCATGCAGTTCAGCGTTTGTATTCATTTATTGTTTGTGTGTGTTTTTATTATATTCATTGAGATATATACAAGAACCAGACGCATTTTCCTCGGCTGTATATGGATTACTTCGAGCTCAAGTACGTAATAATAAGTTTTGCATAATTCTTACTATTTTCATTACAATGTTTAAAATTATTTCTTCTTCCTAATCATTTTCAATTACATGTACAGAAAGTAGCCATTGATGCAAATTCAAATGCAGGGGGTGAGCACTTATATTTTATGGGATCGGGACGTATGGATGAAGATCAATATATGCATATGGTTGTAGCGTCATTTCTTCAAAAAAATACACAATATGTGTCTGTATCAAGTAATGGTTATGCTTTGATACATGACTATTTTGGACAACACACAAATGAATTCTTAAAAGATCATAATCTGATGAAATGCGTAATGCTATGGTCCACAGCAGTAAAAATCAGATGCCAAATAATGAAATTGAAGCAATAAATAACGCATCGTCGACATCAAATCTTAAGTCACAGACATCAATCATCATTTATTTAGCAAACTTTCAAGTGTTATGAAAAGTAAATCACAAAAAGTGAAAGGAAAATTTTTGGACTACATTGTGAATCCATACGGTGTACCGAGTACGTCAAATCAAAATGAGAAACATGTGTCAAAGAGTGAGAAAAATGGCAAAAGATATCGCAATGTTGCACCTGTATTTAGTATAGATGAAGAAAATGTTGATACTCTGTTGAATGGCGATGATGTTGACGATGATGATGATGATGATGATGAAGAGGATACAAACAATGAGAAAAATATAAAAGAGGTTGTCAACTTACAAAATTACATAAAAAATCCAAATGTGATTAAAGCGATGAAAGCCAAGAAGTCAGAATGAATGGATATATGTTAGACAGTCATTTGATTTTAACCAAAACACATTTGATTTTTTTGCCTGATCTCGACAAAAAGGGAACAGCTGAAAGGATCGTTTTCTAATACCTCAAGCACACGAGGCAACTGCATTAGTATCTAAGCAAATCATAAAGCATTTGGAAAGTACCAAAAATGAAGATTCTAACAAATGAATAAACAGAATTTATAAATTTCCACCCTTAAAACAACTATTCATTTGTGGCTTAATCAATTCATTTAGATGTAGAACATAGTTTCTATTAAAAGTCTAATTTATTTTTAAAATGATTTGTAGTTTAATTTCAATTTCACACGTCATTGAAAACTAGTGATAACAAACGATTGTTTTTATTTTAATAAAATGTCTATCATTTTTTATTTTAACAGAAAGAAAATTATAAATTTGTAACGTTTACTTTCACCTTAAAACGGTAAAATTGTACGATTGTTAATATGCATGTATATTTCTATAAAAAAAATCGTTACAGAATAATTGATCAGTTGGTGAGACTCGAATTAATTTCTGGATAGTTATCTGCTGTACCAAACGACCAGTTCGATGATTTAATTACCAGATGCTACTTGTTTCATGCGATTGAGGGTGCTTCCAGCTTTGAACCATGTGATTTGTTGGTCATTAAGTGTGTGGTTTAATTTAATTTTGTCTACAGATCCATCAGCATGTTTAATTTCGCAATCAACTGGTTTTCCTGGTGTCAAATTTGACAATCCAAGAATTGAGATTTTATCGGTTGGTTGAATCTATAGCATAAAATGTTATATCAGTTAAAGCAATAATCTTAAATCTTGATATTGAATAAAATATCAAACCTTATCATAATCAGCTGGATTTGCAAATGTTGTAAGTGGCAAATACCTTGTTTTTTCAAGTTAGTTTCATGGATACGGGCAAATGATTTTACAATAATGCAACCCACTTCACATTATTGGCTTTATAATGCCGAGCAACATCTGGAACTCCAGCCCATTCACCAGTTAATTGATTCTTAATTTTGTTTACTTCATTGTTTTCTGAATTAACAGCACTAAATGAAACACAAAGCTTCAGAAAATATTGAAATATACCCATGAACATGTTATTTGAAATTTTGCCCAAGTGACCACCATTCTTTGCCAACAACACCCTTAAGTGAATCTGTCAATGGATTGAAATCAAGACGACCGGCGATTGATAATGCTGTCACCATTTCGGGGCTTGTTACGGTGAAATTACGATTGTATGATGTGACGATAGTGTTTTTGTCTCCTTTTTTCACATCTTTTCGATCCCATTGACCGATGCATGGACCGCAAGCATTGGCCAATACCTATGATTACGTATATATTTGTGAGAAATAAAAAAATCATACAAACGATTTGAAATAAAATTCACACTTACTGTTGCACCGAATTCTCTAAATGTTCCAGCAATTCCATCTCGTTCGATTGTAGTACGAATCTGTTCACTTCCAGGTATTACATTGAAGGGAATCTAAATTAATTTATAATTTCATTATTATTATTCTGTTTTTATTGCATGTAATGAACTGATTTTACCTTCGATTTCACTCCATGTTTCATGGCGTTTTTGGCAATCGAAGCACAACTCAACCCCATGTCTTCATATGAAGAGTTAGTACATGACCCAATCAAACCAACACGAATATCCAATGGATACTCATTCTTTTTCGAGTTTTCGCTAAGTTTTGTAATCGGATGAGCCAAATCTGGAGTTAATGGGCCATTAACATGTGGTTAGAGTTTGTCTAAATCGATGTCAATAACTTGATCATATTCAGCACCACTATGTGCCGACAATAAATTTGATTGATATTTAGCAGCTTGGTTGGCAATGTCACCACGACCAGTTGATTAAAGGTGTCAAACGGACGGACAACCTAATTTCCGCGTGCTCTAGGCGGACGGACGGACGGACAACAAAATTTTTGCAAGCTCCAAACGGACGTGGGGGGGGACGGACGGACAACAACATTTTACTAGCTCTTAACGGATGGACGGACGGGCAAAATTAGACGGACGGACGGACATGCATCATTTTCCAAGCGAAAACTTCCACTTCTGTTCGTTATTTTAAACAACTTGTTTAGCTCTTTAATTCATTTTTCATTGGGAGATAATATCATATTTATGTATGTGCGTGATAATTTTCAAGATAAAAAAATTAAAAAAAAGAAGAAAAAGAAAGGGGAAAAGAAGAGAAAAAAAAAAAAAAAAAAAAAAAAAAAAAAAAGGAAAAAAAAAAAAGAAGGAGGAAAACAAAAAACAAAAAAACAGAAAGTTGGTTTTTTGGAAAATAATTAGAAAAACAACTAAAAATGAGAATGTAGTGGAAAACGTTGTGAACATTCTTCACTGAAATACAAAATGATGATTCGTAAAAAGAAAAGAGGGAAAAAAGAAAGAAAAAAGAGGGGAAAAAAAAAGAAAAAAAAAAAAAAAAAAAATGGAAAAATATAATCATTTACAAGATTTTTAATGAATTAAAAGAGAAAGGTGTCAACGGACAAGAACTTGTCCGTCCGTCCGTCTGATTTGCCCGTCCGTCCGTCCGTTCAGAACTCGCCAAATGTTGTTGTCCGTCCGTCCGTCCATTCAAAACTTGTTGAATGTTGCTGTCCGTCCATCCGTCCGTTCAGATATCACAAAAAATTCGTTGTCCGTCCGTCCGTCCGTTTAGAGCTTGCAAAAATTTTGTTGTCCGTCCGTCCGTCCGTTTGAAGCTTGCAAAAAGTTTGTTGTCCGTCCGTCCGTCCGCCTAGAGCACGCAAAAATTTTGTTGTCCGACCGTCCGTCCGTTTAGCCCTAATCGGACGGACGGACGGACAAGTTCTTGTCCGTTGACACCTTTATTTCATTAAAAATCTTGTAAATGATTATATTTTTCCATACGAATCATTTTGTTCAGTGAAGAATGTTCACTACGTCACTACTTATTTTTAGTTTTTTTCTAAATTAAAAAACCAACAATTTTTTTATCTTGAAAATTATCACGCACATACATAAATATGATATTATCTTCCAATGAAAAATGAATTAAAGAGCTAAACAAGTTGTTTAAAATAACGAACAGAAGTGGAAGTTTTCGCTTGGAAAATGATGCACGTCCGTCCGTCCGTCTAATTTTGCCCGTCCGTCCATCCGTTAAGAGCTAGTAAAATGTTGTTGTCCGTCCGTCCGTCCGTTAAAAGCTATCAAAATGTTGCTGTCTGTCCGTCCGTCCGTTTGGAGCTCGCGAGACTTGTGTTGTCCGTCCGTCTGTCCGTTTAGAGCTCGCGAAAATGTTGTTGTCCGTCCGTACGTCCGTTTGGAGCTTGCAAAAATTTTGTTGTCCGTCCGTCCGTCCACCTAGAGCACGCGGAAATTAGGTTGTCCGTCCGTCCGTCTGTTCAGACTGAACGGACGGACGGACGGGTTAAAATGACGGACAGTCCGTCCGTTTGACACCTTTATGTGTTCCATTTAAAGATTTAAAAATTAACATGGAAATAAATCATTATATATTATAATTGAATCATCAATATTTTTCAAATTTGTTTCTGAAATTGAATGGAACACAACAATCACAAATACAAAAATATCTCACTATATTGGGAGTTTGACAAGTCATAATGTGTCAAGAGTAATGTATGTGTATTTTATTTTAGTAAGACAATATTAAATGTGATTTGATGGGATTTTTCGGGATTTTTTTTGTACTATTAGAATGGATTGCTCTTTCTAGTACTTTTCCCCTTGATATTAGCCATAACATCTACGGCATCAGCACCACCAACACCAATTATAATTTACTTGATACAATTATATTCTGGTTGGTAGAGACGATGGTGATTATAATGAAAACACAATTGTCGATGAAAAATAACTTTGAAGTTATTCATTTATTTTTACTTTGTATTGGCAACAAAGGGTTCGAATTACATTGCTAAACGCACCGGCAGCGTTACGTTGAGGTCTTAACACAACAATAAATGATAATAAATGAACATCGACTCAGCTGTTGCGCATGCTTAAGTAGCCAAAAAGTGCATGCAATGCGCAAAAGCTGAATCGATAGGTCAGCTAATCACTACACAATGCACAAGCCACCCAATCCACCACCATTTGGCGTATGCGAGTCAGTTCCAATCATTAATAAGATGAATGATTTCCGAACCTGGTTTCCTAAAAAAAAAACCTAAAAAAATTCATTACAATTTAATTAATATTATGAATGCTGATATTTAATGAAAAATAATTCACATACCAACGCCATACTTTTGACCTGCTGAAGCTAAGAAACGGTAGACTTCTTCATTAATGGATTTGGCACGCGCTAAATCTTGTTCGCCACCAATTTGGGCTTCAATCAAGTGATCGCAATGAATTATTGATGGAACCGCGACACGTGGTAATCTAGATGAAATGAATTGAAGCATAGCCATTTGAGCAGTTACATCCTGCATAGCAACTCGATATATATGATGTACCACGAACGATGTCTTGATTTTTTGGATCATCTAAATGCGAATACAAAACTTTTTCCGACAATGTTAATGGTCGATTCAAGCGCTTCTTAACGATATCCAAATTGGCACTAAGTTTTTCGTATGGTAGGTAAACATCATTATCGAATTTTGACGATGGAACTTTCGAGTGTAAAACGCTTGACGTGCGGTACGATCGTTGAGCGGCAGCGATTAGGCACACCTTTTTAACCTATGAAAAAGATCACTCTTATCACACATAGGTAACACAGAACTAATAAATCTAAATAAATTAAATAATTTCACTTATTTCAAATTGCCGGTACTTTCGTTTATTTTTTTTACGCTAGAATCTTCAGCCTTCTTAGCTGGAAGATGTTCGTATAATAAAATTCTATTGCGACCTTAATTCTCGTTGAAAATAAATCACTGAAGTTTATGGTTTGAGAAATTTTAGGTCTTTTCAAATCTCAAGCATTCATAAAATATATGATATTGAAAAAAAATCACTTATTTTGATTAATAAAAATAATGAAAATTCCTCTTCTTCAATAAAAATTTGAAAATGAAGAATTCCTCATTTCATGATATTTTCAAAATTCCTCATATTAGGTCAAAATGCCTCGAAAAATTCGTCATCAATTAAAAATCGAGATGAGCAGTCTATTTATATCGTATATTAGCCGTACGCTGCGAGCGTGTATGGCGTGTATGGTGTGCATGCTGCATGTCGCAATACAAGCGGAAACTTGTATTGTAACATACACACAACATACAGACAAAATACATACTTCTTAGTGACTCCAAACTGATGTGTTTTCATTTAATATGTGATTTTTTATTAATTATGTGATTTGGTGTAGAGTTTTTGGTCATAATATATAAGAACAAAACACGACAAAAAAAAAAATTTTTCAGCTATACACATTTCATTGAATATTATATTACAATTTGCTGAATATTTCAGTTAAGGTATTTGTGAAGACATCTACTGGTGGATTTTTTGTACTAGTATGAAGTATCGTTCACCTTACAATATGGTAACTATCACTGTCACTGTATTGAATTGTGACGTGAATACAGGAAAATGTTTTGATAACATCGACATTGTTTCTTATCAGTGTAATTTGCATAAAAAAGACGAAAAAAAAAAACGCTTAGTATCAATTTAAAAAAAATTGTGAAAATTAAAAATGGGTGGAAGAGGAACAATGACAGGAAAACGCGTTTATGAAAGTGACAGTGATAATGACGAATCAACATCATTCAACCTTTCACCCAGTTTCAATGAATGTGGTCCGGTGATTGCAAAATTATGTATAGAATTAGGAGCCAGATCCGTTAAATTTCTTCAGTAAGTATTAGATTCATTCAATTATTTTTCCACTATACTGAAATATTTTGTTTTAATTTTCAGCAATGGAAATTTAGATTTCGATAGAAAGATGTTTAATGAGTTCAATGTTGCTATTAAAAATCTACACGAAGATGGTTATATACGGAAAACTTTGGATTCATCATTGTAAGATCACTTTTTTTGTCTTTTCATTACGATCCAAAATTTTTTTTTATTGTGATTCGATTTTGTTTTAGGCACAAAATGCGCAATGTTATCAAAGCAGATGAAAAAAAAATGTTCAACGAAAGTACATTGTCATCATCATCGATTTCGAAAAAATCAAATGTAATCATTTCATCACCGCTACCATCAGAACTGAAAACAATAACCGATATCATCGCAGAAATAGCAGGACTCGTTTATACATTTGCAGGAAAAATCGATATTATAAAATTGTAAGAAATAAAATCAAATATTTCCATCCATACCAAAACAGAAATCATAATTAATAATATTTATGCGAATTGATTCATAGGAATGAACCGTTAGAAAAAGAAATTGTTCAAAAAATGAAGCATCAGGAAAAATATGTAATGCAATATATCGAATATCTAAAGGAGGCACGGTAAGACTAATGAAATGAAGTTTTGCTTTATGTGTTTCTAATAAATTTTATTTCGAATCAATTTCAGTGATAATTTTAAACAAATAGTCAAAAGAATGAACGAAAAGGCTCAAGATCCCACCAACATTGTTCTGGTCCCACCGACTACTTCAAATGCGGATGAAATATAACTCACTTTGTCTTAATCACATCAACAGCTGATCGGCCAATAAATATTTCATTTTGTATTTTACTATATTCCTTATTTTGCTTCGATTTGCATACAAGATTTCTTTTTTCATTACAACTGAAATATTACAGTATTTTATAATGTGTGTGTTAGAATCATAATGGCTATTGCTTAATGTTGTTCATTCTAGTTATACATGTAAATTTGAGCAAAAACAAAAAAAAAAATTAAGAAAATTTCGAAAGGAAAATTCAGTGTCACATATTTGATTTTTCAATTTGACCCAATTACATTCCTTTTAGAGAATAAAAGATTCGTTTACATGGTACAAAACATTGTGGTTTTGCATTTTTTATCAGCAAAAATTGTAAAATTCTAATCTTACAATAATTATAACTGTGAAATCAATATTTTTGTTCGAGCGAATTCTGTTTTTTTTTTTGTGTGAGCTTAATTCCACTAAGAAATGTAACTCCATCTTCATCTGTGATTCCATTTTTTAACGTATTTTCCCAGCCACCCCAATATAGTTGTTTGTTTCATATTTGCAAGTGATTTTCTTTATAAAAATAACATAATGAAATGTAGTTTTGTAGGAGACATTTTCTATGGTTTTTTGTGAATTATTTGCAATTAGTTAAAAAAACTCATGACCCGATTTTATGTTTACAACGGCCCGATTCAAAATTAGAACGGCCCAAATCGGGAAGAACGGCCCGTTATTTTAATCCCTGGTATGCACATTTCTTTCTAAATGAATTATATGAACTTTTTGTACACAACAGTATGTGTCGATACATCGTCGACAATATTTTGTATTATATGGAAAAAATATACACATTCTATTAAATTAAATGAAAAATAGAGTCAGTTCAATAGCAAATTGCAATTGAAAATTACTTCTAAATAATCTCTATCATTATCAATATAATTTTGCATATGCTTGAATCAATTATCAAACCATCAAAATATTTTAGAAATTATGTATAACTTTCTTCATTGAAGATATTTTGAAGAAAACAAAATGAAAATTTGAAGCAGACTCAAAGAGGAATCAAAGATTGTTAGTTCATTTTTTGGTTAGTTAAATTTTTTTATGAAAAATTTGGAGTGATTTTGTTTTTTTATAAAGGTCAGATTTATTTCTTATAGCTTTTTCATACACATTCAAGAATAAAATACTCTCAGGTCCTACCACATAAATGGTGCTTTTTCTCTTAAAATTCGTACTCCGCCTTTCGACCATTCATTTCCGGTGATCCACAGTTCAATTGCACTTTCCTGTGCAAAAAAACAATGAAAAAAATCAATAAAACAAAACTGGTCTGAAGTTCACTTAAATGTTATCTTATTTACCAAGCATGACATAACTGCTCCACCCTTCCACGCTGTAATAGCTGGATCCATATCTTTTGGACTTGTCACAATATCAAGCTGCTCGGATCTATACAAATATGGAATTTGAAGTCCAACACGATTTTGTAGCCATTTACCAATGCCAACGAATTTCATGCCACCGCCAACAACCAAAATGCATCCATACATTTTTCTTCTCAATTCATCGTTAGCTGTTTTAGTGAACAATTTTATTATTCAGTTTTAAATTAATTTTTGAGAAAATTACTTTTAAAAAAAATTGTCAATGCTTACGACATCGTTCAATGCTTTGCAAAACAGCTTGATCTAAGCCTATAATTTGACCACCGGGAAGCACGAATTCTTTATCTTTTGTATCACGTTGTTCAACTTCAAGTGCATCAACAACAATATCATCATCAACATTATCCGTATTCATTAAACCGCCCATTTCCGATGTATTTTGATCCAATTGTTCTCTTGCTCCTTTTCGCTAGCATTAGAATATACAATTACATTCATTGATATGAAAAATAAAATTGAATTTAACTTACTCCAGTTTCACGTAAATATTCAGCATCAAAACAATCCTCCGGGTCTGGTTGTTGTCGAGCGGGCTTTTGTACTTTGGCCAGTTTACCTGGACCGGTAATATTCAGTAATTCCGTGTGGAATAAACTCAGTGGTGCCACAATGCACTCATCGCCCACTTGTAGTGTGTACTTTGATTCGATTTTATTATTATGATCAATTATAAACTCTTTTTCAGTTGGACCGCAAATATCCTATTCATGGATAAAAATACCAAATTGACAAAATGGAATTGTTTTGAAAATTGACTGTTTTACCAAATTAACGTGGCAAAAATCTTCCTTTAATTGCTTTAAGAGCAATGCATCCAGTGGATTACGTTCATCATACTCTTTGTAAGGGAATGCACATTTCTTCAAAAGCCATTGAAATGCTTGAGTTACATCCGCACCGCCGTACTCAAGGCGAACCTAATTTTTGCCATTTTATTTTTTTCATTAGTAAAATATGTTTAAAATTTCCAAAAAAAAAACCATGACTTACTCTTGTACTTGGATGTGAAATGGCATCTTCAACACATGAAACGGATGTTTTTTGATCCCCAACATCAACGACACATGCATATCCAAGTCCAGCGCCAAAAGTGGCCGCCACATGATCCTTTGAATAAATAAATCCATGAATAACCATAACCAATGGTAAATTATTATTATTTTATACTTGAACTAAGAAGCAGCTGCCAAAGCCCATTTTTAAAAGTAGTAAATTCATTAATTCTCTTAAATGATTACGATTATAAATATCTGGCACTATTAAAACCGCTTTATACTGATGCAAATCACTAAAATAAACAATTTATGATTAATACAAACTGTCCTATGTAAAATCATATAAATTGTTGCTCAACCTGAGTTGAATTTTAAGATGTGTTTTCAGAACATATTCCCAAATCTCTTGTAAATCAGCAACAACAGCTGTAATTGAACCTCCAACTCCGCCATGCAAATTGAAATCACCACGTCGGATAGGAAAATGTAAATTAAAATCTCCATTTGGATTCAATTTAGTGACATCATCACCAATTACAACATCCAAATCGCTTGGATTATAATATGGTTTGACATTGTTATTCAAAATTTCGGGCGTTGATCGACGATTGAATGCGGATATTTGTTGCGGTGGTGTCGCGTATCGTCGACGACCATCTGATTGTAAGCATGATTGAAGCGTGTGTGATATTTGTAAACGGCATTCTTCAAGCTCTTGAACTAATTCTTTACTCTGAAAGCAAAATGCGAATTGGTAAAAATACGATTTTTTTTTCTTTTTTTTTTGAGAATTTCAGAGGGTACAAACTTTTATAACGCTGCCTGGAAGAACTGTATCTTTGTAAATTTTACCGTGCGGTTTTCGGCGTCGTGCAATCGCATTCAAAATGCGATGTGGATTAACATCTGATGCTCGGCCAATTCGCAAATTCAATGAACCCGGATGAATAATGATTATCATATGAGCTTGAACCTGTTGAAACACAAATAGAATTTCTTTTGGTTCATTTCACAATTTAATTGAATTTAGATCTGATTTACCTCAACAAATTCTGGCTGCGGTTGTGGTGTCATTTTTTTGTTAGATATGTTGGGAATTTTTTATTTAAAAATCTCGGCGTGAATTGGAGTTTGTTTACTATGTTTTTTTTTTTTAGAACGCCGATTCAATTGTCAAACTTACTGTCAAACTAAGAAATGAATAGAAAAAATAAGAAGATTTATCTCATTTGACCGACAGATGGCAGTCAATATGCAGTGTATATTTTGCACTAACTAAAATAACGAATTTCATAATATTCATGAATTTGCATGAATCAAATAAATAAATTAAATGAATACGTTTGAAAATAATTGTTTTGTAAAGAAAAAAATATTAAATTGGTTTATAATCGTTTAATAGTTTCATGTTTGAAAGATTCAAAAGCTCAAGTTTATCAGTTGTTCACTGAGATTTGATCAGTTTTAGCTGTGAAATGAATGAATTTAGCTCACAGTTCGTGATGTAATTTAAATTCAAAATAATGAATTTATTACAAAGGCGTTGGCTGAAAATGAATATTTTTTTCGTCATCATTTTTGATTTTTAAGGGATCGAAATTCACGATATGTGTTTTTTCTCAAGAATAGCAGTGATTCAGAATTTTTTTTGCGTACAGAATTTTTCATTCTTATATAACGTAAAAATTGAGAAAATCCAACTAATTTAATCAAATTTAAAACTAAAATAAAATCAATCGTTTCTACTGGAAAGTTTCTAGTAGCTGAATATAATAAATATCGATATTTTATTGAACAATTAGAACTTTAGAATTGCGCGCAAATATTCTTATTAATTGGCCTGATCTTAAGTATTTTTCAATGGCATAGATTGATATCAATGAGACGAAAAAGACTGCATTCCATCGCTGCGTAATCTGAATCAATGATTGTCTAATCAAATCTTTCTGTTTGAAAAAAATGCTAGAAAAAATGTTGGTTATTATTATTGATAAGATCTTCGGGGCTCCAGACTTTCTAAGCTCCCGGTAACAATTTTTGTTTACGAAAGCTTGTAATTATGCAAAGGAGACTATTCGCTTCGAATTAAATCTATATTCGGAGTAATTCTGTCTATTTTGGATACAATCATAATCTCTGAATGTATTATATGAGTAGCTCGGAGGAAGAAATCCGCACAGAAAAGTTCTGATGAAAAATGATGAAAGTGACAAATTATGTGTTTTACACCAAATGTGTGGGTTGTCACATATTTTAAACAACTAGTTTTGAGTAAAACACTTCATTTGTCATTTTTATTTATTATTATATTTCCCCGGAAAAGTTTCATATAAATTGACCACCGTGCATACGTAAACTATATGATTAAATACAATTCATTCAACATGCGTCATTTGGTTAATGGTAATTCGATCTCGTTGGATGTATGAGTTCAAAATTTTTCGGTTGTTCTCGAAAGCATAATTTATATTTTTCACAAAAATGCATTATTCGGTGCACCAAAATGTATTATCAACATGATTTCATTTAAACAATTCTATTCGACTAAACAATGTCTCACCATTCTCACAGCACACATTAGAATATAAAAAGATCAATTAATATTCCTATCGCATTCTCAATAAACTATTGAATTCAGATACATAGATCGTACAAGAACATTCAAAACAATAATTGTTCACATTTTGATATCTTAATAGTTAGCCCTTAACTGATTAATTAACAGAATCTACACAAGAAAAGATGAAATGTTGCATCTAATTTAGTAATAAAAAGATTCAAGTTGTTAAGCGAGTTGATGTGCTTATTCTCTAGTTATATTGAAGCGAAGAATTTGATTGGTTGTACGATCATTGAAACTGAGTATTGATGATACATGCGTGCGGTTGCTTATTTTTACCAATGATATTGACTCCGCCTCTTTTAAAGATCAAAAACAGCGTTGTTATGCATGTATACAAAATACAGATGCAAGGTATTACACTGTTGTTTTATTGGAAAAATTTTTTGAAATCATCATAATCACAATATTTGGTGTATTTTGCGTAAAATATTCATTTATATTTGTTGATCATTGCTAATCAAATCTAATCAATATGAGATCATATTTCCATTGTGTGTAAATGCATTGCATTTGATTGGATTATACGATCGTTTTCTGTAATTTCTATTGTGTCTTACAAACTGATAATGTATGATGTAGTCGTATGTGTTTATAGTAAGATAATTTTCACGTATATATTCTTAATTTTATGGGAAACACATTTTTGAAAAAAAAAAAATTTGCCTGTTTCACACATCTACATAGCCATTTCCATTCGCTTCTGTTTCTTCTCACACATGCGAGTATCGTATTATTTTGGGCAAGTCTCATCTCGACTTGTATGTTTCACCCACACACTAGACAACTGAGTGAATAAGAGCGAGTAAAAGAGAAAAGGATAGTGAACTGCGTATCTAGACATTTTCATCGTTTTTCCCATCGTCGATATGTTTGTTGTCTCTCTTTCTCTGTGTAGTTTGGCTCTCGATCAGGCGTCAACATCAGGAAAAAACTTTGCGCGACGAGTTGAAAGTTTAATTATCATCAAATCGTCTTGGGATGCTGATGTGCATATTTCAAGCATTTAAAAATATTCTTTTTCTTCTTCAATTGGACTAATAGAATGTTCATGTTTTGGTAGTGCACAGACTGATTCAGAGCCAGTGAAAGTGCTAGACAAAAAGGTGTTGATCGAATACGTAGCATATACATTTGTAATTAGGTTGAATTCGGTTCGCATACAAATTTCCAATGTGCCATTTGATTTGTTTGCAATAAATGCTTTTTTTTTCGTGTGTTGTTATTTCAAAGTGTTCACAAGTTGATTGTACAATACTTTAAAGTTCAACAAGCAAAACTGACTAAAAACAAAACGAGAATATCGTTTATATATTCAACGATTTTATATGTATGTTTTTTTTCTTACTTTTTTCGTATTTTTTTTTATCTCTCTCTCTCTCTCTCTCTCTCTCTTTCGTATTGTGTTATTGGTGTGTGTCATTGTTTATTTGTAAATCAATTCGCACTAAATTGTGATTGTTGTTTTAATTCACATTTTTTTTTTGTTGTGTTTTGACTTTTTTTGTTAATTGTATACGGAAAAAAGTGATAAAAGTTTTATGTGAAATTATGTCAATGCTCAATTAAACCATGAAATAATCAACGGGATTACGACACATGAACAGAATTTGATTAAAAAGATATTCCACGAAAATTATTAAAATTAGACATTTCACATATTTGAACGATAAATATAATATTTATACTGAGAAAAAAAAAGAATGGAATACTATCGATCGAACATGAATGGGGGAATGGTGCAGCCAAATCCCATCGATACAAACAATATCATCTTGAATTCGGCCGCAGATTCTTATGCTTCAACATATTGGAATATTCCTTATTCAGATGGATTATCTCCAATGAAACAAATTGAAGGTAAGCTAATTAGATGTCATCGATCTTTTCATTGATGTTCAATACTAGATTCATCTGCTTAATAGACTGAAAAGCCTCAAAGTCAATAACAACAAAACAAAAAAGTCTCAAAAGTATTTAAAAGAAAACAAAAACAAACTATTTTAACAATTGTTTGTGCATAAAGTCCCAGTTGTTCATATGTGACTTTCAAATGTGATAAAATGACCTGCAAATTGCCCAACATATTCATTTTCTTTTAATATTTCTGTCATTTTATAAACTCATCAAAAGCTTCTTATTCAAAATAAGACTTTTCAAATTGTACACTGTTCAATGGACAAGTGAGAAATTCACACTGAAAATTTGTAAAACAAACTGACCATTTGTTTATGAATTTATCTAATTTGGTCGATATTTTGTGTCATTTAACATCGAATATTGTCAGGCTATTTTAACTATGTCAAGCTCAGCCTGTAAAAACAAAACGACGAAATGCCATTCATAGCCCACCTATTGAAATTAGTCAAATTACTTTGTTGCTGTCAAAATGACGAAAAATCCGTTTGATGTATTCATTACATGAGTTTCGTTTGAAACATGCACATCACTTGAAACAAATCTAAAACGACATTTTCGTTTTTCCTTTTCAATCCATGTACTAGTAGTAATCATGACCATTTTCTCTCTTGTTTTAGGTTTGTGCATATTTTAATCTATGAGCTAATTTTGCATAGACACTTTGTTCTGAACTTTTGTTTTTATCTACTGCAGAGTTGTTTTTTTTTTGGCTGTTTTGTGCATTAAAACATTGTGTTGCATTGAATTTCATTTAAAATTCATGCCTATGTCTTGTCGTCTACAATTGATTGCATTCCGAAACAACTGAGGTCAATGTGAAGTTAAATTTTATTGATGAAAAAAACATTGCTTAAAAGTAGCGTTTATTAAGTGTACTACACTTGCGTGCATACACGTTTTAAACTATACAAATCGTTTTGTATTTTCATGTTCAATATGCCGCCGATACTTTTGCTTGCAACACAATCAATGTTCTATACATAACTTCAATCGCATTTTACAGAAAATCTCATTCGTCTTTGGGACAATTTTACTTAAAAATGTGTAATATACACTTGGAGTGTGGATTTTTTTCTTTCTTTGTTGCTAAAACAAAACGTCACATCATTCTGAATTGTGCAAAATAAAATAAAACAAAACAAAACAAAACAAAAGCAAATAACAATCGAAAAAGCAATCCATTAAAATTGCTGAGAAAAATGCAAACAAAATGTCTGGATAAAATTATAGCTCAATTTGTATTTACAAGAAGATTCATTTGTGGGCACTTTGTTTTTCTTTTCGTTTTTCTTCACTTTCGCAGTGCGATCAACAGAATGTTGAATCCTTTGAAATTACTATGCGACGACAAATCATACGAAAATCATACTAAGAAATGATTTATTATGGTAATTTTGTGCAATGTGTGATCGTACAGTTGGCAATGCAATTTTGCTGAGATTGATGTTTGCGCGGAAAAAAGTGAAAATAATTTGTTGAAACACTTCGATTGAGTGATTTTAATGAAAGCGTTTATTTCAAGTGAAACTACACGATTCAAAGAAAATACGCGTTACATACCTTGCAAATAATATTAATTACAATTTTGATTTTTCACATCGAATAGAATGTCGCCCGAAATGTTATTATTGTAACTGACGAGTTTCAAGTAGTCAAGTTTAAATTCTGTTTTCATATCTAATTTTCCAGTCGACGCCATCCATTCCCCATGCAATAAACTAATGAGCATTTCCAAAATTAAGCGATGCATTGAAACTGGCCATAAATCTTTAGCTCGATAGCGTCAGTACGGCGCTATGCCACATCGCAACCATTCAAAATGCAATTTCTCGAATCGTTCTTAAATTAACATAATCACCAATTAGTTCTATGCCATTTAGATTTTGATTTAAAATAATTGGAATGTGAGTAAGGTTGAAAAATAGCCGTCTTTACATGATGGTGGCGATCGTTTTCAATAAATTCGCCCACTGATAATGTTCAATTGAATGGACCATTTTTTTTTTTTTTTTTGTTCAATTTGAATGGATTGTATCATTCTCAAATCATACCAAATGTTTCAAAATCGATATTTTTAGTTGGATTGGAAGGCTAAACACGCAAATGATTGATTATCTGTAAAATGTGAAACACGAGACAAAAATTTGTTCGATTTTATTTCAGATGTTTAAACAAATCGATCGCTGATGGCAATAGACGATTTTTGATGATTTCTTTGAAAAAAAATCAGTATATTACGTGCATCAAGTGCACTTATTGTGTACTTTTTTTCTAGAAAAAAAAAAATTGAATTCAAAGCCTTTTTCACCAACACGTGTCTCAAAGTCGTGAAATCACTTAGCAGAACGGTGAAACGCTTCAACGAAAAAGGAACTAATAAGATTTTAATGGAATTTTGAGTGCTACAACATTTTGAATCATACAAAAAAAGTAGCCTTTTGGTTATTTCGTATTCAAATATGTGGCAAGTTAAAATTGCCGTCGCTATTGAATCGAGAAAAAAAAAGACATATAGATATTCGATCGATAATTTCATGAAAATTTATGACTCAAAAATCAACAACAACAAAAAAATCTCTCATAAGCAAAAATGCTTTACATGAGAGAAAAATGCGTCTAACGACAGAGAAGGCGTAGTATTGTTACCACACATGTTTGTTTATTTGCTTTTATGATCAGCGAAGTGATATGTCGAACATATTTTCAGGAGGTTTTTTTTCACATATGTACAAAAAGGAAAAAAAAAAATGATTTTGTTTTTTTTTTTTTTTGCTTTGATGAATTTCATTGGGAGGTTTGCAAGTGAGGCATTTTCATGTACAATTGTAAGATCAAATGCGTTAAATTCCATATCGACGGCACACGTTTCATGAAATCCGACCTGCTGAATGGAAAACTTGCTATAGATATTGTAAGCGATAAGAGGGAAAAAAGTGAATTTGAATGTGAAGCATTTATACCGATTTTTGCACCTTTGGTGAAATCTCGACACATGTTTTCATGCGGTTTTTTTTATGTTTATGTCATATATTTTTAGAATTTATATATGTCAAAAGTGCTTCATTTCTCCTTCATTTGTGTTTTTTTTTTCATCACATTTACGCGATAAAAATATATGAGACGTTACTTTGTTTTATCTGTCATTAAAAAAAGAAAACTTATTTCCATTTTTTTTTTTTTGTTCGTTTGGTTTATTATCGCATTTTCATTTAGCATGCATTCAAACGGCCGGAAAAGATCGTCAATATAAGCCATTGGAGCACATCGATCAAAATATGTCGAACGATTTTCAAAAGACAGCAATTAGCACCTATGATTCGAAATCGGATATGAATCATGAACACAACAACGTCAAGGAAATCGATCAAAGCAAAGAGCCAATCAACTATCATCCAGCACTTATGCATGCAAATGTTGTATTGGAAACGAAACCATTGTGGGATAAATTCCATGAGCAAGGTACTGAAATGATTGTCACAAAGACGGGACGACGCATGTTTCCAACATTTCAAGTTCGTATCAGCGATTTGGATCCGCAAGCAATGTACATCATGATGATGGATTTTGTTCCCGTTGATGATAAACGTTACCGCTATTCATTTCACAGGTTTGTTTTTCACTTTGGCTTCAAATACAAATAGTTCATATTGCTGTAATACTACTTGTAATATTCTACAGTTCAGTTTTATTTTATGTTTACTTGATCGCTTGTGAGAATCAGTGTCATTGAGAGTTTTTTTATTAATATTTTTTTTTTTTTAACAGTTCTAGTTGGGTAGTTGCCGGAAAGGCTGATCCAATATCACCGCCTCGTATTCATGTGCATCCCGATTCACCAGCTCCAGGTACCACATGGATGAAGCAAATCGTATCGTTTGATAAGCTCAAACTAACAAATAATCAACTGGACGAAAATGGCCATGTAAATATCAAGAACTTTTAATAAATCCAACACCAAGCACTTGGCTAAATATAGGATTGCATTCGTTATTTTTAGTTAATCAAAATGCTGCTACCTATAAATAACTAGATGTTTTGCTTTACAAAAGACTGAGACAAATAATGAAAATGTTCGTTTTTTTTAAAAAAAACAAAAATGGTTTTCTTCTCATTCCCACTGTTTTCCATAGATAATTTTAAATTCAATGCACCGGTATCAACCACGTTTTCATATCGTGTATTTGCCACCAAAAACCAGTAATTCAATTTATAATACAGAGCAAGAAAGTTTACACAGTCATTATCGTCGTTTTATATTCACGGAGACATCATTTACGGCCGTAACTGCCTATCAGAATCAAAGAGTAAGTATTTGGATTATTTTTAATTTTTTGACTTAATGAACACAAAATCATGATGTTTGCCATCATTGTAAATTAAATTTTGTACATTAGCTTTTGCTTGTGTGTGATTAACTCGATTCATTTTTGACTGCTCAAAGTTTTGAGACTCAAAATTTGGGTTTTTTTTTCTTTTTTTTTGATGCGGTTTCGCTTCATAAAATGTGTGCCAACTGAATGATAGAGAGATGAACAGAATATAAATTAAATGAAAATCACCAAAAATTAAAACCGGCATTTTTCATGTAATTTTGAAATTTATTGAAACAATAAATTAAATTGATGAGGTAGTTTGAATTTTGTCGTTCCTTATAAATGAGCTGATATTGCAAAGGCCATACAACCAGAAGTTCACATCAAATATCCAGCTAAACAGCATAAGCTTCGAATTAGCGTATTGTGGGATAAATATTTTGTTTTAACGAATGAACTTCTTCTACATAAGAGTTATGACATTCGCTCATCATCAACATGCCGAAAACATGCAGATGAGTCGAATATAGAGATATGGTTAATAACTGCACACGACGACGAACAAAAAATTAAAGAAACAAAAAAAAAAACACAAATCAAAACAAAGAAGGGGTCTCGGTTACTGAGACTCAGTCTGATGCTTTACTTACTGTTGCTGCAAACACAAAATAAAACACAGACGAAATCTGAAAGAAAATAAATTTATTATCTCGACGCCAAACAGCGAAAGAAAGTGTCATTTTCTCTTCATTTAAATTTTTCTTACTGACACTCTGTTTGTATTTATTTGAATGAATGAAGGAGAAAGAAAGAGAGTAAAGGCAGCGGCAGCAGAAGCAACAGCAACAGCAACAACACCAACACGTTGTGCTCTCATTTTGATCTCGAACTAATTTGACCTGAACAGTCATGCGATTTTCACAAAATATTTCCGATTTTTCATTTTTACTGTTTGTGCGCTCGTCAAACCATTTTATGGTCCCTTTGGAATCATTTATAATTTTTATTTCCACCGACGTCGAGGTAAATTTTTTTAGATTAATGCTACTAGTGTCATTCGACTCTATGTTTGCTATCTCACAATGACTTTTTTTTTGCGCTCTGTCTCTGTTTCTCTCTCAGAGAGACTCATTTCTTCTCATCGAAAAAACCATTGAAGTGTCTGTTTAAAAAAGCCATTTGATGAGATTTATATCCGTTTAGCATATCAAAAAAATGATAAATACAAAAAATCAGCATGTTTGAGCAATGCGGTTTCAAAGATCTTATTGAAATAACTCACACGCGCCTTGATTTATTGTTTTCATTCGTTGATCTAGCATCAAATTGTACTGGCAATTAACGAAAAAATTAAAAACAAATAAAAAATTCAAAAGAAATTCAACCGAATCGAAATATGATTCATATTTTGTTCTACGCAAACTTAATTTCTCATTTCTCTTATGACAGTCAACATTGATTATAACCATTTTTTAATGAAATGAAAACAATCACATTCGATTTTGCAGGTGACACAATTGAAGATCGTCAGTAATCCATTCGCCAAAGGTTTTCGAGAAAATGATACAAACGATGAGTAAGTATGGATTTCATTATTCAAATAAAAAAATTTTTTTGCAAAAATTTTGAATGCGGTCATGTTTTTCAACTTGATTTTCATATTGAAGTGATTCTTACTGTGGCATTACATGCAACAAATCGATTGAACATTTGAAAATAAACAAATCCGTTTTCGAATTGCCTCCATTACTTTCGATAAACAGCGTATCAAATTGAACAGACATTCTCATCCAGACAAATTCAAGTTTTTGTTTTGTTTATATTGAACTACAATCAATTCTGAAAATAGACTATTGTAAACTCTAGCCAAGAATTGTTTATACAACGAAGAAAAGTACTTTGAGAAATGCTATCTTTCATATGAACCACAATAGTTTTAAACTCTCTCAAGAATTTCTCCAAATTTTTTTTTTTTTTGTTTTTTTTTTTTTAATTTATGTTCTTGCAAAAATTCCGAAAAATCACTTTTGATAAATCACTCCAAACGCGATGTATATTTATCATAGAGAGTGAATTGCTTATGTTTTTTTATTTCTTTCTTTTCATTAGATCAACTGAAATGCTGAACAATATGCAAACACATGAACAGGAAAAAACTCGTCAGAATCGAAATTCATCACAAACGGCTATGACTGTGAAAAGTATGATCCAAATTTCATATTGTTTTAAATTTCAATTTTTCTGTATTTAATTAAATACATAATTGTTTTTACATTTCTAAAACTTTTGTAGGCACTGAAATGGTTACACAGGCAAATTGTAATCAGACAAGATTGGATACAACAAATATTAACTGCACTATGACAGCACAAACGGCAACAACACCAGAGCGTATGATTCAAAGTCCATCTCATAGTTTAACGAATGGAACATTGCATACAATTAGTCAACCATATTTGGGTGATTCAAGCAATTTTGGGCCATTTTATCATCATCATGGTCAGCATCATCATATACCAAGCTATGGAAATCCATATGACAAATACAAAAGCGTACATCATGCACGATCGCCAAACACTAGTCCATATGATACATATCAAAGTTTCTACTCACCGACCCCACATCATCATCAAATTGTTCGACCGAATAGTTATATTGACCTAGTTCCACGATAAATCTAAGGCTTTAGTTTATAATTGTTAATTTAAAAACAAAAATAAATTTCGTAGCCGTAGTTTTTGTTTAATTTAAAACTGTATTGAATAGGATAAGAAGAAAAATATTGTCGAAAAAGGCATAAAATAATTGAAAAATATATTTTTGGTGTGTCTGCACTAAATTTTGAGCAATTTTTATTTTTTACTTGTTCTTTACTGCCGACGGTTTTTTTTTTTTAGAAAAAATATGCTTGATATGCTACTTGAAAAAAGCCAGATTGCATGTACTGATAAATATTTACGTAATACGTTGACTGATTTGTCATACAAACGAAACTTAAGATCTTTGAATTTCAAACTTGAAATTGTACAACCTTTTTCGGGTTGTTTTTTTTTTCACTAAATAAACATATCGAAAAATTTATTGATATGAAATGGCCGGAACAATATTTTACATTAAATAATGGCCAATTTTACGATTTTTCATTCTAATCAGGCAACCATTTAAACATCACGAGGTCAGTTCAGATTTTGTGTGGTCTTTGGTTTAAATATCATATACTTTCTAGTTCAAAAAAGGACAATTTATTGCTTGATTATGCAATCTTCTGCACTAGAGAGATGAAGAAATTTATCTTCGAATTTTATTATTGGACCTCACATAAGCACTATTGGAATTCTAAAAGTGAAAGCAATCGAAATTTGGACGAAAACAGTTGAGAAAAGAGGATTCAAATTACAAGTACTAACGAGTGTTTCGAATCTATCGCTGGTGAGCAAAAATGAAAAAAAAAAAAAAAAACATTATTAATGACCTTCAAGTGAAGAAGAAATTCCAAACAAACTGACAGTATACAAAATGAACGATAAAACTAAGGCATAAATAAAAGAAGACGAATGGAAAAAATATTTTGTCAACCAATTTAGTTCGGTTTTACGTTCTGTAGCCACAATGCCTGATACACATGAGTAGAATCAATTGGTTATGGCGAAAGAACGTAAAATGTAACAACATGTGTTCAAAACTACAAATGTGAATACTTTTGAACGAAATGCTTGGAAAGCAAACGAAGCGAAATTATTGGCGAACAAAAAAAAAAAAAAAAAAAAAAACAATAAAATAACAACAAACAATTTATGAATTCCGCAATTGAAAACTGTGTCGATAGTTGACACAATTGAATATTTTGGTGTATTTCCCTGCTCGAATGATACAAAACTTTGAAAATTTCTACGGAATTTGCTGATTCAATACACTAGTTGCTCGATTGATGTACGGAAATATTGAGCACGAAAAAAAAAACACCAAAATCTAACGCACGCTGAAAATACTTGATCGAATACGCATCAATATGTATGAAAAGGAAGGAAGTTTGTACGAAAAAAAAAATTAATTTTTTCATTGACCAGAAGATTTATTGTTTTGCTCGAATCGAAGTGAGAATGAAATGCGGCGTTGTGCATCGACGGATGTTTGTTTTGTCCTTTTTGTTGACTTTAAGCAGCGTCTGTTTTCATCCTATTTTGCCTTTATAGATTGAATTTCAAAAAAACAAATTATGATTTCCATTTAGCCAAAAGCCAATTCATTGCATTTTTCCACAATCGATTACATTTCTCCTTCCATCTTTCTTCTTGAATTGCGTTGATAGGCTTCTCTGGGAGTTTAGTCTTTCAAAATATTATTGCTGCGCGTAGCTTAATGTATAACTAATAAATTTCCCGTGCATCGAAAAAAAAAATAAGAAGAAAAAAACCATTAATTTTCCATCTTTCAAAGGCAATGCAAACAAACTTTGTCTGCTTTAGTTCAACATAAACTATTGAAGTTTTACTTGAATCACGCGAGCTCAAGTACGCCGTTCATTTTACGATGTGTGGCAATATCATTCGCACCTAATAAATTGTTTACGATGAAATGTAATATGCTTTGGTGATCACCACATGGCAAAAGTGACTTTTGCCCAAAAAGTTTTCATGAGATCGACCCAGTCTCATCTGGAAATAACTTATTGAAACAAAAAGTGCAATTAATCGTTTTGTTTGGATATTATAGATGCGTTCGTACACGTAATTTATAATCACTTCGATTGCTATTTTAACGACATGAAAGTTTGTTGTTTTTTGGTTTATTCTCTTTGTCTGTTTATGTATATTGACTTGACTCTGTACATTCATGTGGAGATGAAATTGTCTTTGTGTATAAACATAGATTACATAGAAAGTAACTGTAGATCATAAATTTTTGAAAAACGAGTTCCTTTTCTGTCTTTTTGTAAAAACAAAAAAAAAATTATTAACAAACCTTTCAAAAGCCACTTTATGAACTGTATGTAGCCAAATAATAAATGAATAAAATGAAGAAATGCAATGGTACATCCAAACCACATGAGTTGTTGTGGCCACTGAGAGTTTTATGTTTAAATCATGGGCAAACATAAAATTGAAACTATTTTTATCCGTCAAACAAACTAAAATTTTAAAATGTTTTCTGTAAGGAAAGATGGTCGTTTGTATTAACATAGAAAATGCAATATAATATAAGGTGTGAACTGATTAATGAAAATCATGAATAAATAAAAAGATGTTCATACCAAACATCATATAAAGCGCGTTTTAAATAACTAAACGACTTAAACAGAAGCCATTTCAGACTTGTATCTCATTTTCCATTGAAATATTCGCCAAAAATAGCCACAAATACAAAGAGTCATTATTTATGCAACTGATTCTTGTAAAATCAAGTGCAAAATGCCCACAATTTCAAAATGTCATACAAATATAATGATTTTAATGACAAATGAATCAATTGCAATGAAAGTTATAAATTGTTACATGCAATGCATAAAATGCAGTCATCGTTTTCCCTTTATGAATCGTTGAATATGCAACACATGATGCTTAGTAGTACAATTCAGTGGAAAACGGCAGCCAAATGAAAGTGAAAGCAGAAGAAAAAAATATGAAAATAATATATATTTTTTTGATGTGTCGAAATAAGTTGTCAGTGAAATCATAAATTTGATTATGCAAGTGACGAACGATAGATTCTCGCAGACAAATTCCATTCGAAACGACCGATTGTCATGAATGAATACAGAAATGAATAACGGAAGGAAAATAAAAACCGTTGGAGCCAATTCACATTCGGGCTTGAAATTGAAAATATATTTCCGTCGCCGTATTGTTGGAAATGATACATTTATTTACCTCCTTATACATATTATGTTTGGAACTACGCTATATGCTAAACAGCTGATCGTATTGAGGATTTCCGTTAACATTTAACATTGATGTGTGATAAACATTTCGTTTTTCGTTGAGAATAATTACAAAATATTCATTTTTTGAATAATTTTTATATGCAATTTCTGTCACATTTTCACCATTATTCATTTGAATTAGTTTCATATCTCGCATCATAAAAATTAAATTTCATTTCCATTTGGAATTCAACACCATGATTAACGGTTATTCCAAATGTATCATGTGAAAAGTAAAATATCAATCCGATGGTTTACACAATATTCGAATGAAATCATGATGGAGAAAAATTTATTATTATATATAAGATTATAATCATCACAGAAAATTTGCAAAATGTTGTAATCATTAAAAAAATTTGATTAAAAAGGTATTTCTCAAATGCGAAATGTTAGAATTGAGATCAATGTATCAGAGAAAATAGTTTCGAAATAAGAAAAATATTTTGATCGCAATTACATTATTACGGCTTTGATACTTTGAAATAATATTTATAAATGTAAAAAAATGCTCAAGTTTAAAATTGCAAGGGCTCAAGTCAAACGTTTAGAAAGAAATTAGCTTCCGTGCATAGTCATGAAAATTTGAATCTAGAAGCCATAAAAAAGATGGCCGTAACACCGTAAAGTAAATAAATAAATAAAGTACCGTAAATAAAGTGGGACGAAAAGTGGAAAACGGGAGATGCGCTAAGAGTAAAGCGAAGGGAGAATGATATTTAAAGAAAAAAACATACAGAATATGAGTGATCTTTATTGTAGTTTAATTTTTAATTAAATCAAAATCCAAATGGTTCAACGATATGAGTGACACAATTTCTCTCTTTTCAG
>JAQOWM010000981.1:0-14255 GCA_029041755.1 Resseliella maxima
AAGTAAAAGTGAGCACAAACCATGAATCACGGACCAAAAAATACGGATGAAATGAATGATACTGAAGATAGGCACATATTAAATTTTCTCAAAGACACCAGTAAATTACAAAAAAAATTACAACGTTCCGGTTGCGGTAGCGGAAATAATAGTTCAGGCGATAGTGATTATAGTAAAGCAAATTTTTCATCACTTGCTCAGGAGCAACATTTTGTAAATTTGGTGCAACAAAATGTGATTGGTTATTGTGAAAATGTTCCAAATGAAACAGATACAACGAATAATGATGATACCGTACCCATGCGACAAACTACTGAAATTGATACCGATATGAAATTAGTGCCATTGAATGGTAACACTGAATATTTACCAAAGATATCCGATGTGTTTATTAAACGCGAATGGATTATTAAATTGATTGTATTGTTTTTGGAGCAAAGATTGGCCAAGCAACCAAAATTGGCAACAACAACAATGGCCGCATTGGGCGATGAGGCTGTCGGTGAATCGCGTAAAAATAACGGCATAATCACGAATGCAACAAAAATCAATAACACAGCATAGCGGTGTATTTTTTGTTTGGGCTCAAATGGATCCGGAAAAACATCAATATGTAAACGAATTATCAATGGAAATAGTGGCACTCAAGGTATGCTCAATCGTAAATTGCTTTGCTGTTATTTTATTAATACACAAAATGCTGACTGTCATTCGTTGAGCACATTTATACGTTGCATCGTGATGCCGATCTTATACATTCAACACATTTATCGAATAAAGATGATATGGACAGTGTAAATCAGTCAAAAAATACCAATGATCTATCAACTGAGATGAATACCAACGAGGCAGCGGCCGAAGCACTTGATACAACATTAATGGACACAACACCAAAATCAATTGCAAATGCAAAAAATGGCGGTGAAGAGAAAGCAATGAAAATGATTCGACAAAATTCGGAAACAAATAAAAGTGGCACAAAGAACAGTAATCGTGATTCCACCTACGATGCATATCCACCATCACAAAAATCAAATGATATTAAACCGGCCGAACAAAATCAATGCTATACACCAATTAAATCGAAAACAAATCGTGGCTCATCAAAGATACCGGTTAAAATTGGTATCAAATCCAATTCACCATCACGTGCCGCATCAAAAGAAACACCAAATACATCACCAGCAAAAAAGACAATTGAAATGAAACAATCTATTCAAATGAATGAAGAGCAAACATTACCATCAAATGATTTAAATAGCCCAGACACAAGTGTTGCATATGAAAATATTGAGCGACATAAAAAGTGTGATAAACCAAAGACCGATGCAACATGCATTGATAAAACAACAGAACCAATTACCAATGCAACTATGGAAAATGATCATCCACAACCGCCACCAAAAACCAAATCATGCCTTCAAATAATTGCCGATGAATATTTTTCAATACTTATTCAAAATCCCGAAATTATGGATAGTTTAAATGCGGATAATATTGAAAAGAATCCCGATGAATGTTTTAAAAAGGCCATTTTGTATCCATTTTTAGAATTACAACCACCAAAATCCGCATTATTATTTCTAGTCGATTCAATTGATGAACATTATATAAACGAAGAAGAGAATGTAATGTCAACATTAAAAGGCAATACAATAAATCGTAGTCGTACAATTGCTGAATTATTATCAAATAATTTTCATTTGATGCCAAAATGGTTATTTCTTGTATGCACGGCAAAGCGTCAAAATCGTCATATTGTGAAAAAATTTAATGGTTTTAAAAAGATTGCATTGGATGATTTACGAAAAAGTCATGTTGTAAAAGATGTTCAAGAATATATTATTGCCCGATTGAATGCTGATTTTAAAGGACAAATTCAATTTTCCACCGATATAATTGATTGCCTAAATCAATTATATATTAAATCAAATGGTTCAATATTATATTTGGAAAAAGTTTTAAGTGGCATACATGAAAATGTATTTTCATTTCGTGAAATAAAATTAATACCATGCACATTGAATGGATTATATTTATACATTTGTCAAAAATCATTTAATAAAAAGCAATACAGTAAAATTCGTCCAATATTAAATATATTGCTGGCAAGTAGTGATTTTGTTGATTTAACATTTCTATTAAATTGTCTACGTACACATAATTATACAATTGATCAAATGGAATTTGATAAACGTATCGATGCAATGAAATATATTCTTGCATTTAATATGGATAAAACCAAAGTAAAAATTTTCCATAATTCATTTAGCGATTGGTTAAGTGATGTAAAATTTTCAACAAAAAAATTTTTATGCAGTGTTAATGAAGGTCATGCCATGATATCAATGTATTATACATTGGTTAGTGATACATTGTGTCCAAATCAAGTATTACGATATTTTGGTCATTTAATAAAATGTGATGATCATGCAAAAGCAAAAAGTATTAATTTAGATCTCATACTTATTTTACTTGAATCAAAAGCAAATCTGATTGATTGCTTTTATGTGAATGCATTAAATTGTTGTGCCGTTTGTGAATTGGATTATAAACAAACATATTGTATGATGCCACGAATGCGTACAATAATTGAACGATTTTTAAATAAAACATTGTGTGACAATGTTTTAGAGTTTATTAATGATTTCTTTAAACCAAGTCTACCAACAAATACAAAAATATTAAAATTACTTATTGAAACGGGTATTAATAATGCGGATTGTCAGTTTTCATATGATTCATTGATTACGTCACCGGTGACGGAAGATAATAACGATGAATTGGCAAAGTTATTGATAAACAGTGAGAAATCATGTCAACGAAATAACAGCAAAGATGCAACAAATGTTGATACAAATGAATATCAAGAAATTGTGTCACCAATATTGTCACCCACAAACCATATACATCATCGAGATAATGACGATGAATATCATTCGGATAATTTGCCGCACAAACATCAACTGCTATCGTGTGGTAAAGCATTAATTCATTTGCTTGCGAATGAAGGTAACGTTGCAATGCTTAAGCGCGCTTTAAATGCTTGCAAAAAAGATGGTAACGGTTTGGCTACCATTGATCTTGAAGTTGAAGATGAATGTGGACAAACGGCATTAAATATTGCCGCACGTAACGGTCATTTTGATATTGTTGAATTGCTACTTAGTTTACGATATGTTTGCACATCAACGCATCAAATTAAACATGTGAATGTTAATCATGCCGATCGCGATGGATGGACGCCACTTCGATCAGCTTCTTGGGGTAAGCAGTTTGTGATTCTTTTTTTTTTTCTCATTTTTCACTTTTTTTTTCCTTTTCTTTCAAAATATCTTGTAGCTTTTTCGAAATTTTTGGGTTTTTTCATTTTTCAAATTTTTTTTTCTAAATTTTTTCTGTTTCTTTCCATTTTTCCAAAAAAAAAAAAAAAAAAATTTGGTTTTTCGATTTTCCATTTTTTTTTTTTTTCCAAATTTTTCAATATTTCCAAATTCATTTCTACTTTATAATTTCTTTCGATTCTTGTTTTTTTTTTTTTTAATTAAACGTCTTTTACAGTGACTAATCTTTTTAAATTAATTTCTCCATTCCAGGTGGTCATACCGAAATCGTAAAGCATCTAATAAAACATCCAGAAATTCAAATTGATTTAGCTGATAAAGAGCAACGAACTGCATTGCGTGCAGCATCATGGAGTGGACACGAAGATATATTAAAAGCATTAATTGCGGCTGGAGCTGATGTAAATTCGGTTGATCGACAAGGTCGAACATCATTAATAGCCGCATCATATATGGGTCATTATGAAATTGTTGAAATTCTATTGGAAAATGGTGCTGATGTAAATCATTTGGATATTGATGGTCGAAGTGCTTTATGTGTGGCTGCATTATGTGGTAGTTCTGGTTACAGCCGTGTTATATCAATATTATTGGAATATCATGCAAATGCTGATCAGCAAGATAATGATGGAATGTCAAGTTTACTAGTCAGTGCATTCGAAGGGAATGCCGAAGTGTGTGAATTATTATTGGAAAATGGTGCTGATCCAGATTTAGCGGATAATATGAGTCGAACACCATTGTGGGCGGCCTGTACAAAAGGTCATGCGAATATTGTAAAATTGTTATTATTTTGGGGATGCAGCATTGATTGTATGGATTCAGAGGGTCGAACTGTATTAAGCATAGCGGCTGCACAAGGTAATCCAGAGAGTGTACGGCAATTACTTGATCGCGGTTTAGATGAAACACATCGAGATAATGCCGGTTGGACAGCACTTCATTATGCTGCTTTTGAAGGTTATGAAGATGTTTGCTTGCAATTGATTGAAGCTGGTGCAAAAATTTATGAATGTGACAACGAAGGAAAAAATGCATTGCATATTGCTGCACAAGAAGGGCGAAATAATGTCATCGAAGCACTTGTCACAGCAACAAATGTATGCATCGATCAAAAAGCACATGACGGTAAAACCGCTTTTCGATTGGCATGCATTGAAGGTGAGCAAATTCAATTGAATTGAATTTAAATAAATAAATGCTAATGTTATATCGTTCATAATTTCAGGTAATATTGAATGCATTGATACACTTATCAAGTATGGTTGCGATGTTAACCTACGCGACGCAGATGGAAGACCTACGCTTTATATTCTTGCACTTGAAAATAACATTGTGGTTGCTAAGTTTTTACTTGAACATTCAAACATTAATATAAATTTACCTGATAACGAAGGACGGACACCACTTCATGTTGCTTCATGGCAAGGTCATCTCGAAATGGTTGAGCTACTTGTTGCACAAGGTAATTTATTCAATTGAAAACAATTGCAATGAGAAAATGACTTTTTGTTTTTTTATCTAGTGACATATTTAGCACAAATCAATATTTTCATATCAATGAGAAATTGAATAAGAATTGTTATTGAAACTTCTTTGTATACATTTCAATGAATTCATCAATGCCTATAGACAATGGAATTTTCACTAAATTTTTCTTATATTTCAAAACACTTAGGATGTGCCGATGTTAATGCTATGGATCTTGATTTTCGATCACCGTTGCATTCGTGCGCTTGGCAAGGCAACGATCGTGTTATGGAAATGCTTTTATTCTATGGTGCCTCATGTGATCATGCATGTAAACAGGGTGCAACTGCACTTGGTATTTCAGCGCAAGAAGGGCATGAAAAATGCGTTCAAATTCTACTTCAATATGGAGCAAATCCAAATAAATCGGATTTGTGCGGTCGAACACCAATTAAACTCGCCATGAAATCCAACAATTATAGCATTCTGAAGTTACTGGAAAACTCTCTGAAAAGTATGTTTTATTTTCATTAATTTTAGTCAATAATTCATACTAAAAAAATCATGTTTTTTCCACAGACGAGGGACTCAAACAGCAAAAGCAACGGAATGCCGCACACAAAATCCTTCAGTCACCGCCGGAAAAAAAGGCATCAAACGTAAGTTCCAAATCAATTTTCAAGTCAGAGAGTATGGCTAAATTCTGAATTGTATTCAGACAATGAGCCAAACTAAGCCAATAATTGAAAAAGTAGAGATTTTTGAATGTCGCGAATTTGTTGACGGAAAAATATAAATAAATTGAAATTCGATTATAAAATATTTCAGGGAACTGTATTTTATGAGAATACAATGCGATCAGATGCTTCATCAAATAATGCAAAATTCAATCGAAAAAGTGTAATTTCTAGTCATTCAACCGGAAGCAGCAATAATGAGGTGATTTTTTTTTTTTTTTTTTTTTTTTCAAAGTGAAAATCTATTTATTCAATTTAAAACTGAAAATTTATGGAAAAATTTTTATTTTTTCAACAGACAACAGGCGCTTCATCTTCAACAAATAAAAATTATCAAGCATCACATTCATCTTCAAAACCGGCTCAGCAACAATTATTGCCTGGCAATTATCGATCATCGATGAGTAGCCATTCCGATATTTTTATGAAGGCGGACGAACAGAAAATCAATTTTGGTAAGTCTTTTTGTTTTGTGTGATTTGTGTTTTGGTAAACACATATTTTAGCATTTTGTTTATTTAAAAAGAGTATTTTTCTTTTTTCTTTTTCATTCTTTATGTGAAATTTTAAATATTTAGGCCTTTTTTCTTCCATTTCAGATCTGTCTGATATGGGATGCATGTCACCGTTGTATGCAACACCACCAATATCACCAGGCAGTGATAATGGCCCGAATTTTGAAGATCAATTCGAAACACCGAGTGCAATTTTCTCTGCTCATAATACTGAAAATAATGATCATTTTGCTCGCGATACTCATATGCGAATTATATTAGGCAATAGCAAAGAAAATAATCAACCATCAAAGTAAGAACGATTTGAAATGTATTTCAAAATTTATTTGGAATAAACTTGTTTGTAAATTAACTTGTCTATTCCATTTTAGGAAATCATTAAAACGAAGTGGTATCACAACAAATCCAGCCGTTCGTTTATTACGTAATCGATTTGATTCAGCCGCACAGCTTATAAGACGCACCAATAATATGCTATCATCGTCATCAAACAATGAAGGCTCTTCAAGTATTGGCGTTAAATCGGGAACATTTCAATGGCGTAAAGAAAGCCAAATGTAGGGTGGGAAAGAGGTGAATAGAGGAGGTAGAAGAGAGAGATTTAGATAGAAAGGTTGAGAGAGAGAGAGAGGGAGAGAGAGAAAGAGAGAGAGAGAGAGAGAGAGAGAGAGAAAGAGAGAGAGAGAGAAAGAGAGAGAGAGAAAAATGAATAAGAAAAAAGGAAAGAGAGCGTTAGACAAGAAGAGAAACAGAGAGAAGAAAAATCAAGGAGATTTTCATTTAGTGTTTGCAAAAGAAAAAATGGTCGAACATGATTTTGGTTTGTCGTTCGAGTGATTTAAACTCATAATATAATTATTTATATACTCAAGGTTTGTCCTTAGTCTCAACTCATTTTTTTGATTTCTGCGTTATTATTTTTTTAATTTTCCAGTGTGATTTTTGTATGAACAAGCATTTTGTGTTTTCTTTCTTTTTTCCTCTTGAAAACAATGAGTATTAATCGAATATTTTTGATGCATTTGAATTAAATAATTACTTTTAATCCTTCGTAGACATGAAATTTATGAATATTTATATACGATATATATGAACGAATGAACAAAAAACAAAATAATAATCACTTAGTTTTCGTAGCAGTTTTGTGTTGTAACCGCATCTCTATATGTATACACAACAATTTATATATACAAACAAAAAAAAACCGAGCAATTATTATTGTAGAATTAACCATAGCAAACCGACAAATAAATTATTTCTACACATAGATTCTTAATGTTTTAGAGTTTTTATTCCGCTTTTGTTTCTCTAAGTATTTCCAAGTTCTGAGGGCGTTCATAGTAAACAGAATACAACGGTGCTGCTTTCTAGCATTTTTAGGTTTGTATCCATACAAAATCTTTCTTTTTCCCACATTTCCCTACTTCTCCTTCGAATTTTATAATGTACAATGTGAAGTTGCCATATAAATGCTAGAGCAGCACATAAGCGATTCCCTTTAACTCAACTCTTATGGTCTATGAGCGCTCTTTGTTCAATTTAAATTCTTTGTGAGGCAGATACACACTGTCTTCAACAGTAGACACTTTTTAAACTTTGATAAATCAAAAAAAAAAAAAAAAAAAAAAAATTAAGCAAAAACATAAAAATGTGAAGACATCATGTTCACATTTTATCAACGGTTCTTTGTTATTTAAAACCAACCATAAAATCACATTTGACGTCATAGATAAAGAACTGTCAAATGTATTCAGATGACAGCTTAACTTGAAGAAAAACATTCTTTCACAGCAATCGTGATTACATTTATTTGTTTACAACATCTGCTCACAATCTAATAATTGAAGGTAATTTGGAAACTAGCTGTAGAATATCAACTATTTGTAATTACATAAATTTACCATGATAAATATGAGTGCATTGAAATTGTTCAGAAGAAAAAAAAAAAAAGATTAACCATTGTCAATTTATGAAATACAAAATGTTTTTTTTTTCCATCATAGGTGTGTAAGACGTCTATAGACAGTATACTGAACAATGGAAGGAATAATTCATGGAATACTAAATAGTGCCAGTAACTCTGTGGATGTATTATATAATAGTACCAGTAATGCAATGGCAAAAATGATCAATAGTACTGGAATATTCAACAGTACCGGTAATGCGGCAATTGAACTATATAATAGTTCAAGTAATGCAATGGAAGGGATAATTAACGATAGTGGTAAAACTGCCGCAGAAATTTACAATCATTTATCAAATGTATCATTTGATCCATTTGATTCATTTTCTAAAAATGAAACGCATATTTGGGATCAATGCAATATCAATAAATTGACTCATTTAATTGATGGTTCACTCGATTCAATTGGTGAAATGTTGAAAACATCCATAATGGTCGTTGGTTGTGTACTTTTGGTGTTTGTTGTCGCTTTGATAATTCTTCAATTACTTGGATTTGGCGGAACCGGTATCGCTGCAAATTCGTGTGCAGCATGTTGGCAATCGGGTATTGGGAATGTTGTCGCTGGCAGTTGCTTTGCTATACTTCAATCATGTGGTGCTGGCTTTTGTAATATTTACGGTTGCTGCATTATACTCATTCTAATGGCTATATTATCTTTGATGTCAATTTATGTTATTTGTTTAACCTGAAAATATTTATATTTAACGTTATTAAATTTTATTGATAGGCAAACATTTGCCAATACTCTTGTCAATGTTTTTAAAGGCTCATGATCAAGTTCACTGACTCATAATCACAAAATGAAGTTTTTGCATGTAATTTTTATCAAATCAATTTCTATTTTTTTTTTTTTTTTTTTTCAGAATTAAAATAAGACAAATTACTCAAAATTAGAATTTATTTATAATGAATGAAAAGATAAATGTAAACTTTCAGAAAATAAACGTATTTGGTTGTGTTTTAACTTTTACTTTTTCTCGTGTTTTTTTTTTTTTTTTTTTTTTTATTATAGCTTTCTTGCCAAATGAAATGGAAGAATTTGTTCTTCATTATCTGAAAATATCGAAAAAAAAGCATCAATGATTTTCTGTCAACCTAATTTGAAATTTTATCGAGCATTTGATATTCAATTCATAGATTGATTCAAACCTTTTTGAAAACTGAATGCAAAATCTTTTGATTGATTTTTGGCATTTCAAAATATATCAAATCGAATGTCTATGGAAAAACAATGGATTTTATAGAAATTGGAGAAGTTCAATTATAACATTTGCAATGACAGATTCGATTAGAATAGATTTGCATGCGATTTTTAATATGTCGTCAAAAATCTGTCAAACTGTATAAAACAACATTGATGATTTAGCGCATTAATGTTTTCCACAGCGTTCATTTATACGTGAATCCGATTGGACACTGAATGTCAAATTTCTGTGCAACAAAACTAAAATAAGTGAAATATTGAAAACAAGTGAGTATTTTTATAATTTAATTATTTAACTTTTGTTGGAAATAAAAATTAAAAATGAAATTTATATTTTGCATTTTTTTTTTTTTTATTCATTAGGACTACGTGAACATTGCAAAAATGTCCGGATTCGTGCCTCAAATCAGTTTTCGTTTCAATGTACCAAATATCAGCACACTCAAATCAATTCTAACACCGGAATTTGTGGTTTGTAGTACAATATTTGCAGAATATTTACAATATTTATTTTTCTTTTTTTTTTCTTTTTTGCTGTTTCCCTCAGGTTTGTGGCGTTCCATGGAAAGTAAAAATTGAGAAAGAAAAGAATAAGGGTATAGATTGGCTCAAATGTTGCTTATATTGTGCAAATAAGAGCAAATTACCAAATTGGTCATATGCCGCAACTGCTTCAATCAAATTGCTATCTATCGATGAAAAAATGAATGCAATTGAAACACATATTACTCCAACAGTTTTTGATTCAAACGAATTGAAACGAACTTGTTGGATGCTCAAATGGTGCAATTTATTTGATACCAAACAAATGTATGTGAAAAATGATAAAATTCAATTGGATATTAAAATTGAAGTGACTGATCCAAATGACGAAAACAAAAGTGAAATCAATTTCGAAAATATTGATAAAAGTTGTGAAGAAGGTTGTATGACTAATATTCGAATGAATATTACAAATATTGACAATTTAAAAATCGCTCTTCGATCGCAACAACTGATATTGCATAATATTCCATGGTATTTGATAGTTTATAATCATTTGAACAAACTTGGTATACGTCTTATCCCATTGACAGACTCAGAAACATTCTCATGTAAAGTACGTCTATCTGTTAAATTATTACCAGCGAAAAGTGATTTACAGCCAATTGAACGACATGAAAGTGGAATATGTAAGCCTAAAAAATCTTTATTTATCAAAAAAATAATATCGTTTGGTGACATATTGAAAAATGCATATGCCAGCGACAATATAATTACTATTGAAGTTGAAATTAAAGTTGACAAAGACAAAAGTGTTCCACAAATTGCTGAAAAACGTTCAATGACTAATCCACCAATGGACGCAAAGCATCCAAAGTTCGAATGTTCAATTTGTTTGGAAGATGTTGAAAACAAGGAATTATCATCAACGCCATGCGGTCATGTGTTTTGTTCCACATGCATTCGAGATGCAATCGTTCAAAGAAAAAAATGCCCATTATGCAATAAACGTGTCATTCTGTCTCAATTGAAACGACTTCATTTGCCATTGTAAGTAGCATTCGATTGAAGTGTTCACAATTCAATTACAAAATCAACAATTTTAGCCTTTTGTACTGAATTGTGTTTTTTTTTTTTGTTGTTACAGCTCAAAGTAAGAAGGAACTAGTGAGGAGTCTAACAATTGAATTCGTATGAATCGATTGAATTAATACAATTTTCATACATAAAATTAATAATAATTATAAATGATCATTGATAATCATCATCAATTTCATAACCTCAATACAATTGTCATACAAAAATCTACTTAAAATTAATTTGAATAAAAGTCAAAATTAAAAATAAATTCATAATTTTTATTTGCATTTAAAACATGTACATGTTAACATGATGATAAATTATTGTGATTCTTCATCATAGTTTGGATCAATCAATCGATATAAATAATCATGTTTGCGCATTCGAATATCCAAATAAATTGGTAAAATATCTTCAACACATTCTTCGGCTTCTTCAATCGTTTTTTTATTATTTTTAATCATTGATTTGATTGGTTTAATAATATTTTGCTTAATTTCTGTTGCTTTATTGCGTGCTATGGTATTCATTTGTGCTTGAGAATAATTAGTTGGTATATTTCGTACAAAATTAGCAAATTCTCCAATTCGAAAATTTAATAAATTAAGATTTCCCTCAAAGAATTCATTTTCAAATGTTTCTTTACATTGTTCCACACCATTTTTCAATGTATTTAATGCAATTTGCATTGTTTGATAAACATCAAAGACTGCCTTTCGTGAATTAGCATTTGCAGTCACATATTCTAAATCAATTGGCAAAATATATGGAACTGGCCCAAGAATAAATACTAAATAATTTGTTATACGTTCGCTGATCAGCTTGATGCTAATTATTTCACTGAAAATATCTTTCAAAATTGATTTAATGCCCACAAAATTGGTTGAATTATACAATGTTTCAATGGCGTTTTCATGTTCGCTGAGAAAATTTGAAAATGTCACGCACTCATCTTCGGATTGATAAAAGTGTAATATTGCTGATTCGGTTTCCACTTCTGTTACAAAATTAGATTCAGCTGCAAAATTCTTTATTTTAAAGGAAAATTTAAAATGTTTTTTTTGTTTTTTTAATTTTTTTTTTGCCAATTTTTAGAAAAGACTCAACACTTACTTTTCTTATTAATACAGCGCAAATTAAAAGCACAAATAGATTCATTTTATCGAACTTTACAAATATACAACTGAAATGAATGAATGATAAATAACATTGTGCTGATTGAACTCGCAACAATTATATTTTTTTTTTTTTTTTTGGATGAAATTTCCAATAGCAAATAACTTTAATTACTAATTCGAGTCTTGTTAAACTTGAGAAATATTTTGAATTTTCGTCGGCAATTTGTTTACACAAAGATATTGTCTTTTAATATTACGTAAAAATTATTTAGTTGAATGAGACTCTGTATAAACTTTTAAAGGCGTCATCTCTTGTACGAATTTATAATGAATTTATCTTTATCAATATGGTATTAATCATTGCATTAATAAAAAATTTCTGTTCATAATGGAAGAAAAAATTGATTTTTGTAATGTTATGTATGATAATATAATACAATATCAATTAAAATTCAAAGAAATTGAACGGCAATACAAAGAAAAAGAGTAAATTAATTATTTTCATGTTTAAAAATGAGATAAAATCAATTTCGTTATATGTTTGAATTTTGCGCCTACCTTTTTGATGCTATCAAGCTTTCAAGCTGTCAAACAACATAACGGAAACTCTCTGGTGTATTATAGCATCACTTAAGTACACAGCATTTTATCACAAGTGAATTACAAGTGAATTACAGTTATTTGCATATGATACTTCATTTTCGACGCTCAGTGAATTGCATCAAATTAAGGAAAATATCGAAAGTAATCATTCATTTTTTTTTTCATTTTGTAATCAAAAAATTGTTCATTTTCAAAGAATTGCGAATGCATTAATTCATTACATTTATGTGATTTTCATCAACAGGACATTTCGATGAATTGCAAAAATGGCGTCACCATTTATATCACAAATCAGTTTTCGTTTTAATATACCAAATTTCAGTGCATTGGATTCAATTTTCACACCTGAATTCATGATTTATGGTATTCGGAAATCATTGATACGATCACTATTCAAGTTTTAATCATTGTTTTTATTACTATTCATCTTAGTATTATCGAAGAATAAAATGTCGATTTTAAGGAAAAAGAATTTTTCTTTTCATTCATCTTGCTTTGTAGCTCTCTTGCCAATAATGAAATAGAAGAATTAGTTCTTTACCACCTGGGAACATCGGGAAGAATTCTTGTTGTTGTATCCAATGATTTTTCTTGTTAAAATCTTTCATTGGATTCATAGATTGATTCAAACCATTTTGAAAACTCCAGAGACTTGGTCCACGGTCTATATCATGGACCAATGGATAGACGTCGATCCATTGTATGGATTGACTTTGCGTAACGTATAGTATTGTGTTTCGATACGGCTGCGTGTGCGGCGTATACGAACAAGCTATAAAGTGTGTGCAGATACCACAGGCGCATTGTTCTCAGTCTATGCGAAGCGTCAAAAGTCCATACCGTTCATGGATGGATCGACCGATCCATGGGCCGGCTATCGACTTTACGGTCTACGTATTTACGTCTCTGGTTTTATTTGTTTGGCGCGATGTACTGCCGTATCATTTTATTAATTACAAATTATTTATTAATAATCAATAATTATAATTTATAAATTATATGTTGAAATAATAACGAATGTTTCGTAACTTCACGATCAGTATTGAAACCCAAATTTTTCCTGCAACACAAGTTAGATTACATAGTATACATTGCATTTGAATGTCACGCTAACGTACGACATAAAAGAAATTTAGATTTTTGCTTGGAATGTAAATCTTTTTCTGAGCAACAGCAATTATGATGAGAAATTTCATTTGCTCATCATTCATAGAAATAAAATGAAAATTACAAAACAGTAAATTCATATTTCATTATCAAAATAAAAAAAAAAAAAAAAAAAAAAAAAAAAAAAATTTGCAATAAATTTCAACTTCGCGCCCAAGCTTTAATATTTTCATGCTGTCAAGCAATATAGCAGGAATTCTTTTGCATTTTTTGGCGCCACTCAAATGACCAAATGAACTATAACGATTGGAGTTTAGCCCATTTGCGCACAGACCTTCATATTGGACGCTTAACGAATTGCATCAAATTAAGAAAAATTTCGAAATCAAGTAAGAACATTCGTAATTCCATTATTCAAACTGAATTTTTTTGACAAATTTGAAATTCATTCGATTTCATTTAAAGAATTAGCACTGATACATCAAATAATGTTATTTTTATCATTAGGACATTGCGATCAACGTAAAAATGGATACGATTTTATCACAAATCATTTTTCGTTTGAGTGTACCAAACATCAATGCATTGGATTCAATTTGTTCATCTGAATTTTTAATTCATGGTATTC
>JAQOWM010000116.1:0-103331 GCA_029041755.1 Resseliella maxima
GAAAAGAGCGTAGATTAGCGTATCACGTATTATAGCAGCGTAAAAATATATATAAAATTATCTACACCAATTTTTCATGAAATTCCAAACAGGAAGCCTTGGAATGCAGGCCAAATCCTGGGAATCCATGGATCAGCCTGGGCAACTGACACCTCTAGTTGATAGGTCTTGAAATTTTTTTTACTATAGTCAAAAATTAATTTATTTTTGCCTTTTTCCTACCGGATAACTAAGAAAAATCAATTGGAAATTAAACGTGGGTCTCTTTCCTCTTTGAAATGCAATTGAGAGTAAATTTATACGAAAAATCATGAGACTTGGTATAAATTGAAGTTTATACTGATTTTTGAAAAATTGATGCTTACTGTGTTTTGTGTGAATGTGTGCTGTACGCTGCTATAATACGTGCTATGCTAATCTACGCTCTTTTCAGTGTATGCATAACGTCAACATAACGCCGTTGAGAGCGTAGATTTTTGTTTGAGATTTTATATAAAATGATTGCGTAGATTAAAATCAAAGACCTAGACATGATCCAAAGATTCATTTAAATTCAATCAGATTTACTACGATTTGACCTGATCCATCATGTTTGCTTTATATTTAGTTTGTTGTGAAAAATTTGAGAAAATACTTGAGCTGGGCAAGACAAGTATATTATTATAAAGAATATTATGATTATGTAGATATGATAAATCAATAAAAAATGTTGTGAATTATGCGCAGATAAAAATCAAAGACTGATTTCACTTTATTTCACTCTCTTGAAACTCAATATTTACATTTAAAAAAGAAATCTATTTGTATTAAGAAGAGTTTTCTTAAATTATAAGCCTAATCAAAAATAGAATTCTCTATTTAGAATTTCATTGGGGGATTTTTTTTTTTATCTCAATAAGCGATATGCAAAAAATTAATTGGAATTCCTTGTTTTTCTTGTTGTTTTTTGTGGTGACGTAATAATGGGAGATGTATTTGATACCGGAACCTTTGTTTGAATTGTAGTGACACTTGAATTAGCGTTAGATGAAACGGTAACCAATCCTGTTGATGTGTTGATATTCGACGATAAAATTGGTGATGAATTAATCGATCTTATAACAACTGGTGATGTTGTATTTACTGATGAAATAATAACCGGTGAAGTTGTAGTTGGTTTTATGCCTGGAACAACGTTCATGACTTTTTTCACTGTAATATTTCTGTTAATCACATTACCTTTGATAACAGCTGAATGAGTTTGAACATTTCGCATTGGTGATTTAATAACAATAGCATTTTTTGCACCAGTCATGGTTTTATTAATTATCAATGGTTTCATAACTTTACCGGCAATATTTGATGTGGTATTTTTTACCAATTTCAATGTAGACAAATCGATTTTAGTGCCAGGCGTAAATTTTGCCAATTGATTGCCTTGCAATGTAATTGGTGTTGATTGTGATGATGTAGCCATTGATGTTGGTACTAATTTAAGCGTTTGCAATCCTTTAACCATTTGTGTTCCACTTTGTGTGCCAACAATTTGCTGTTTAATTTGATTACGATTGATAAAAATCACTTTGTTATTTGTTGGTGTTGATGTTGTTGTTACATTGGTTTGTTGCATTGGTTTTGCCACTTTTGCAGCACTTATGACAACTGGTCGATTCGGTAATTTTCCATCGGCTGTGGTAAAGAAAATATTTGACGGTGAAGCAATATTTCGATCAGATGTTGTTGTCACCAAAATGTTTGAAGGAATAGTTGTATTAAGCATTTGTGGCGATGAAATAGAAGTGTTAAAAATTTGCGTCGTTGGTAGTGAAGTACTAAGGATTTGTGTTGATGATCCGGATGTATTGAGAATTTGAGTCGATGGAATCGATGTGTTTAGTATTTGAGAAGATGGTCCGGATGTATTTAAAATTTGTGTTGCAGTTTGATCTATAGCGGGACCATCATTATTATCGGCAAATAAAATAGGCAAATCCAAAATGCCGGATAAATCATCGGACGATGTATCAATGACATTGGCATTGATTGGAATTGTTGTTTGCGATGTGGAAATATTCGATTGGCCAGATACTTGAATGATTTGATTTGGATTTTGTTTGGTGTTAGCCGGCACTATAATTTGCTGACTCTTTATAATGATTTTTTTATTCGATGGTAATTGATTCATTGCCATTTGTGGCGATGGTGTTGTTTGTGTTGTTTGAATGAATGAATTCACTGGCGTTGTAACAATTTGACCCGATGGTTGTTTCTCAATGCCTTTGCGAATGAAGAAATTTTTTACATTTGGCGATTGAACGCGACCAGATGTCGGTGGTTTCAATTGAACAAATTGACCAGTTGATTGCACAATTTTTGGTGGCGTTGATGTGGCAACCGTTGAAAATACTTGAGGGATTTGAATTTCAGATTTTTTCTCTAATTCACTGGTTGTCACCTCTTGAGTATTACTAACGTTCAAATTTACAGCGTTATCCATTACAATTGGAACAACAACATTTGTTAAATCATTGGTTGTTACTGTGACCACTTCATTAGCCAATGTTGGCACTTCACCCACTGGAATTATATTTTGGGCGGTTATCTTGAGTTGATCATTGTTTTGTTTTAATAATGCTTGAGTTGGTTTTGGTTTTTCAGGCGTAAGATCACCAGATGGAATTTCATTTGTACGAATCAAACGTGGACGACCAACTAAAAATATTAAAAATAAAAGTTGAATTTTATTTGTTTTCAGTCAATTTTCGAGTATTTTAAATCAACGAAATATAATGCTAAAATAGTGACAAGGCTATGTGACTTTACCTTTACGTGGTGGACCCTTATCAGCTTTGGGACTGTCTTTTAATTTACGTTTCCTCGTTGAATCAAGTTTTTTCAATGAACTTGTTCCAATTGATCGTTTATTCAAATGATTCGACATCTTCCGTGGGCCAGGTGGATTTACAATACAAGTTGACACGAAATCTTGAATTTCATCCTAAAATATGAAGAAAGAAATCAAATTAAAATTCATTTTTCGCTTAAAATTCACTTTTCGTCATGCTTGCACACAAAAATTTAAACATTTACGAAAAAAAATCCATTTTTTTTCCATTAAAATTCTTAATTGTTTGATATAATTTGTCTTAAAATATTGTGATCTTACCGCAATCATGTTATCAACCATTGATTGAGTGACACCTTCTAAATGACGATTGAATTTATTAATACGAAGCGCATCATCGGCTGATCCAACAACAACAAGAGATGTTTGTGCTGACATTTTTTCACGCAATGATTCAATTTCTTCTTGGCTAAAATGTTAAAGAAATATTTCATCAATTTTTTTCATTTTTTTCTGAAAAAAAAAAAAAAAAAAAAAAATCTAAAATAATTCTGTTAAAAATTAATTTTTACCTCGATCTAGACGAGTTCTCCCCTAAAATGAATAAAACAGGCGTTGTAATCTCTAAAATTTTATCATCAGGTGCCCCACGTGTTCCTTTTATCGTATTAAATGCAAATCCCATGCAAACAATTGATGAAATATTTTCAACTAAAGCAACTTGCATAGCTATAGCTGCTCCTGTGTTGATTCCCACTAAAATAATGTGTCGATTTGGCATTTCATTGCGTAAATCTTGAATTTTCGATCTTGTCATAGCTATTATTTGTTCAGTAATACTATCCAATGATTGTGTTGGTCGTACATTGTGTTGAATTGGTGCAGTGCTGGCCATTGTACCAAGTAATGAAAACCATCGTTTCATTCTGGGTGATGGTTGCTGTGCTGTATTATTTAATGTTGATGGCACAATGACAATAATTGGCGATTGTCCCGGTAATTTTCTTGATTTAGTTGGAACATTTGCACCCCATGGTCGTTTTGTAATTGCTTGTAAATAATCTTGATTGAATGATGCTGGACGTCCGGCCAACATTTTATCAACAAGTGTTGGCACTTTGGCCCGAAGCGATTGTAAAATATCTAAATATGAAGCCATATATGTTGGCGGTAAATAGGTTAACATAGTCAAATTTAACCATTGTGTTAATTCGGTACTCCAATGCACCGATGCAAGTGCCATACGCATTCGTGCCACTGATTTATCGATACTACAACGTCGAATGATGCCTTCGTTTGTTCGACCACTCACAGCCAATCTTGCCAATTGATCATAATCAAGAATGTTCGACACCTGACGATACAATTGGCATTGTTGCTTTGACCAGCCAATTCTGCAGGGAATAAAATAGTTTTCCACAATGAATTTAAATAGAATAATATTTCGAACAGTTAAGAAAATACACTAAAGTTTATTCAAATCAAATTAAATTCACTCACTTATTCACTTTTAAATCCCAATCTTCATCATCGGCATTGTTGTTTTTAACATTTTTTGTTAATCGTTCGGTTTCTTCCATTGCCATTTTGGCAATGTTATCATTAATGGCCGGCGGTAATTGTTCAAAATATGGATCCGATTGATGATTTTCCATTTTCTGTGTTGTAAAAAATGAGCAAAAAAAAAAAAAAAAAAAAAATTCCCGCGATTTTGTTTATTATTAAAATTTTATTATGAATTCTTGAATTTGATATGAACATTTCTTACGGCCAGAATATCATCACTGGATGTGTGTTGATAACATGACGGACATTGTGGTGGCCGTGGAATGAGAATTGAACGTGTTGCCATCACTTCGACATTTCCTTTTGGATGCACATCTTTGCTGTAACTGTGCTCCATATTGAATTCACTTTCGTCACGAATGATTTCGAATTTGATTTTAACTTGATGATTACAACTAAATTTCAATTTTTTTTTTTTTTTTTTTTTTTTTCAAAAACACAGAAAAATTAAATCTAACACAAATGTCCCAAGTTTCAATAAATTACTGAATCAAATCAAAAATGAAAAATGATACTGCGTCGCTCAAAGATTATTCGCACATTCGGTTTGCTTGGTTATAAATTTTCGTTTTTTTTTTTTTCGCTTCTTTTTTTTCTCTCTACGTTATGTTTGCACTGCACTTTCATGTACTTAAATTAGCGCGTAATCGTATTACAAGGGCCCAAAATATACAATTTATGTCATTTACAATTTCTATTTAACACATTAAAATCACTACATCAGCAAATATATAAATATTTTTTTACACAGTAAAATTGTAACATGAGATCGACGAATTTTATTAGTTAAAAATCAATTTTTCACACGGAATTTATTGTTTACGACTTCAATTTCTCCATTTTTTTTTTCCTTCTTCTTCTTCTTTTTCTTTTCGCTTGATATATCTGGTACGCTTGATATAAATGTTTTAGTGACGTCACTGATGAGTAGCAAGAATAAAAGGAAAAAAACAACAAAAGTGAACGAAACATAACATTCACTGCACGAACGTTCGTGCACCGCTTTATACTGCTGTAATCATTGAACGAACTCATTGTTCAAATGTCAAATTACTTGACATTCAATTTTGTTTATCAATTTGGAAGAAAATTATAAAAAATTTTTTTACTGATAATAATCATTATTGATTTTAACTTATCGCTTTCTTTACTTAATCCCAATCTCTATTCCCGGGGAAGTTAATTTTATTCATAAAATAAGTGAAACTGTTCTCTCTTTATTAATCGATTTTCCATTTTCTATTTAATTGCTGATTTAAGGTAAACAAAATTCATATTGATTAGATTCACATTCTGAGATTGTTATGTGATTGTAATAGTTTATTTTTGTCGATAATAAGTGATTTTTAAGAGCTGCATTTTATTTTTTACAAATATGAGGTTCCTGAAATCATCAATCAGAAAAATGGCAACCGTTGATTTGGCCTGTAAGTTAACTTGATATTTATTCAAAACAAAGTGAGCTTTGCACAAATCAATTAAAAAGCAGAATTTCCTTTTTTTTCCTTTGCAGCGCTTCGACAGAAATATCGCAGCGAAAAAGATAAATTTTTAGAGGAAAATATTTTGGTAAAAGAGCCATTTCATTTATTTAAATTATGGCTGAATGAAGCATGTGAAACACCGGAAATTCTTGAACCAAATGCATTTTGTTTGTCTACGGTTTCAAAGTAAGATGAGAATAAAGTGTAAGAAGCCTAATTGTAATTATTCTATCCCATTTACAGAGACAATTTTCCATCGTCACGATTTGTTTTGATGAAAGGTGTTGAACCGGACGGAATGACATTTTTTACCAATTATGGAAGTCGCAAAGCACAACAAATTGTATGTAGAAAATTGCATTTTGCAAATAATACATTTTTTATGACATTTTCATAATTTTTATTAGTTTTCTTTTTTTTTTTTTCAATATTTTTTTCCGCTTGATTTATTTTTTAAAATTTGATCATTTTGATTGTAACTTCTTCTGTTTTAGGAATCAAATCCAAATGTTGCGGCTACATTTTATTGGTTACCATTGCGAAGACAAATTCGTATCGAAGGTGTTGCCATAAAAATAACACGTGAAGCATCTGAAGAGTATTTTCATCAACGTCCACGCGCTAGCCAAGTAATTTCATTTATGCATTTATTCATTAAATCGGTTCTCGTTAGTTTTTGTGTGTAATTAAACAATTATTTTTATATTATTTTTAGATTGGTGCTGTTGCCAGTCCACAAAGTCAACCAATTCCAAGCAGAGATTATTTAGACAAAATTGAAAATGATCTGAAAGAAAAATTTGGAACGGATGGTGTAGTTCCATTGCCAAATTGGTAATTATACTCTTTCATTGTATAGAATTTCTGTTTTTCTTAATGTTGCCTATGCTCTCAAAATTTTTTTTTTTTTCTGTTTTCTAGGGGTGGATATTTGATCAAACCGCATTTATTTGAATTTTGGCAAGGACAAACAAATCGTTTGCATGATCGAATCATATTTCGTAAGCCCAAATCAGATGATAACAAAGAACTTGTTCATGATGGCGAAAATGGTTGGGTTTATGAACGTTTAGCACCATAATTTATCAGCTAGCGAGAATTATTTAAAATAGTAGCAAATTTTTAGTACAGAAAATCACAAAACAAAGGTCTTCCAATTTATTAAATTTGATAAATTAAAAAAAAAAAATGAATAAATGATGATTGTTGTTAAATTTGAACATTTTTAGCCATTATTTGTCATTTTAAGAGGTTAAAAATCAAATGTATTATCGTTTAATTTCAACAAATTGCAATTGACAAGCCAGTTAGCCAATTTGAAGAGCATTGATTTCAAAACATTGACGCCATCTATACGATTTGATCAATGTATACTGACTACAGAAACCAACAACAACAACAATAATAATAAACACACAAACAGTACCACACTCAAGCGCATTAGATTTGCATTGTGAATAGAAGTGGTGAGAGTTCAAACTAATCAAATACAATGCTGTGTGAACCTTTAAAATTTTGTTTGATATTCATTCAAATTCACACTGTACTCGTGGAAATGGCGTAAAAAACAATGAATTTCTTTGCCAAAGCGACTTCGCAGTGAGCTAACCAAGCAGTTAGCTAGCTAATCAGCTAGCCAGCCAGCCAAACTTGCGAATATTTTGCGAGTATTCCACTTATGAATGAATTTAAAAAATTTTCACTGAACTGCATAGAGGAATATCTAAATTTATATATAAAAAACGTTCATTCGCGAGTAGTTATATTCCCCTAGATTAGCTCTTCCCCATTTTAAAACAATTCTTGAAAGCGATGAAGAAAGTAAAAAGAAAAAAGAAAATGAACATAAGTTAGCTAATTTCGATGTTCTTAGAAAAGACAAGTTCTATTATCAAGTGCTTTCTCTAGACAATGTAGACGTGTATTCATATTGGTTATAATTTATTGTTTTTTATTTCATGTTTGGGTGAATATTCGATCAAATAGCAATTTATGTAGAATTTTGGTAATTCAATCGACCAATTACATGACAGAATCATATTTCATTAGATGAATCAATACGACTACAAAATCTCTTTTATATCGAGACAATAAATGGGATAACGAAACATCGTACTTGTTTCGATTTTATACATTGTGGTATAGATAAATGTGTAATTTAAAAATTGCACGGAATAAATGTCTTACAATGTGGTCGGTAGATTTGGTTTCAGTATCGAGAAATTTCAGTAATTTATCTTATTTCGTTGTAATGGATAAAAAAATGTTTGTTAAAAAAAAAGAAACATGTAGAAATTGTGTTGCGATGAAACAAAGACAAAAGGTTTTCATGTAAATGGACCAATCTAAATAAAAGGCTATCGCAAATCACTAAACCAAATGCACACACACACACATTTTACATATATGTAAAATTATTTGGTGATGGAAACAATACGGAATGGGAATGGAAATGAAAATGGTAAAAGTTTATATTCCCTTGCCATCAAATGTTTTGATCAAAACAGTGGGATAAACATTTATTCCCCTTTACAACGACTTAACTGGATTTATGCTTGCTTGAAGCAACTTGCTTTCTCTATTACACTCAGTTCATTCGTTTTTATGCAAAGCAAATGGAAAATATATAATGCTATGAATTCGGTGATTCCGTAACGCATTCAATGTCGATAAATGGAAAATGTGTAAGCATTTGTTTGTCCAAACAAAATATAATAACATTTATACGTTCAGTGATTGCGTGCGATTCAATACGCAACCGAATGAATTCACATTGAAATATGCCGCTTGCATAGATAAGACTGAAACAGCCTAATTTATGTGTAGCGTAACGTTTAGTGCTTACATACGATCGTTTTGTATTCTGTTTAAGCATAAATTCGACTCAATGTTTTTGACATCAACTTGCATTAAAATATTCACGTGTACAAAGCGCGTGTTTTCCAATATGAAGAGGGGAGGTAGTCGATAAGGATGAATCATTTTCCTACGTTTAATCGAGAGAGTGAGAGAGGAGAGAGAGAGAGAGAGAGAGAGAGTGAGAAAAAAAGATGGAAATATTGAAACGTTGCTCACTGAAGAAAATGTGTAAGCTGTTGCGACAACAAAAAAAGCACACTATGGCCTATTGTATAAAGAAAATTTTTATGACAGACTATTGGCTCTGTATTTTCCACCACCATACGTATCGTTTTGTTACAACGAAAATGCTTGCTATCGTACTTGTGCAGTAACGAAGCGTTTTGGATGAGGAAATAAGTAAAATTCACTGAAACAAAAGAACGATTGAGGGAACATTGAGAAAACGATTGTTTGGCGCCCCAACTAAAAAGGGAAAGAGAGAGAGAGATAGAAAAAGACAAGAAAACCGAATTCGAAAAAGCAAAACAGGGAATAAATAAGTGATTAAGTGAGAGTAACCAAGTGAGATGGCAAGTTAAAGCGAGCGTATGTATCGGTTTGAAGTGTGTGCGGTGCGTACGATATCGCAACGAGTACCGTCGACGACGGTAAGCATGAAAAATTCATTTTCCGAAACTGTGGTGCTACTCAACTTGTTATTTCTATACGTATCGTCAGTGTGTATTGTGTATTGTGAACGAAATAACGGTGAACAAATATGGCGACGTCTGTTCAGACAAACTAGTTGTTTATAGCTAAAATCAAAAGAAAAAAAAAAAAATTGTAAGAAAATTTCATTAGCAAAGACGGTGGAAAAGCAACACGCCTATAATATATTTTATTCATTTTAAATAAAAATAAATCACACGCAAAACTATCGAGAGTTGCAAACGACGAATCATTCGCATAGCAAACAAAAACAAGAAATGAAAAACACTTATTTCCTTTCGAAAATGTTCAATATCGAGTAGAAGGCTCTTCATATTCACACAGCACTTCAATTAATCTGATAATGTGTTTTGTTCACTGTGCGTAATTCAAGAATTGAGTGCCGAACACAGCTAGAATCCGTGTTCATTTTCTTGTAATATTTGTTGAGTGCCATAGAAAGTGTGTATGAATCGCATCAATTTCGGAAAAATTGTTCAAATTATAGTATACAATCTTTTTCGTAAACACAAACACACAAACACACACACACACGCGCGCATAGATCCACATACCCGTAATATATTTAATGTGCAAAATGTGATTTCCGGAAAATTCACTTTACCCATTTTATTTACTGAGAACATTTTCAATCGATTCTAATTAATTGAGTAAATCAAACGAGCTATAGCTGTTTGCTAAATTACACTTTCCATTGCATGATTTCATTGATAAATTAAAGACATTTTTGCAATAAACTGTAATTAACAAGAATACGTGTAATCAACTTGGTACTATTTGTGTCAAATTTTGCTAGTTTCATTGGTTTACCTTTTTACTGCTCACAATCCATCGACCATTGTAAAAAAAAAGAGAGAAAAAAAAAAACGCAAATCGTGCACGTTTTTATTTTTGTGAATATTTGTTAATCAAGTCGTATTGTGTATTTGATTAAAATCGAATTGAGTGTTGTGTTCAATTAGAAGTCGTGTCTTTGTTTATTTATGTAAAAGTGGTCGCGTCGTTAATTATCCGTATTTCATGTATCTGGACACTAATTGAATGTACGTTGATTCAATTTAATTGTCGGAAAGAAATTTCGTTGAAAAAAACGAGACTTTTTTTCTTTAAAAAAAAGTGAATCTTTGCTTTAAAAAAAGTAAAGCTTTTCTTTAAAAAAAGTGAGAAAAAAAAATGTGGACTGTCGTTCGAAACATAGATTTGGAATGTAAATAAAATCAACGAACAAAATCAAATTCAAATCAAAAATTCACCATATGCCTAAAATTGGCTGAATCAATTTCGCCGAATAAATTTCGTTTCCCTTTTTTTCTTATTGCCAAAGACAGTCAATTGAACAAAACAAAAAAGAGAAAACCTAGAATGAAAACTAAAAGCAACATTAAACTTAATCTCTGACTGCATCGAATTACTCAAACAAAAAGAAAAAAAAAATGAAGAAGAAAGTAATCAAATTCTCAATTCAACGAGAAAAAACAAATACAAAATTGATTTAACCACTGGATAAAATTCAGCAACTGTATTCAACAATTCGCTTGGTAAAATCGAAAAAAAAAAAATATATGCAAAGCTTGAAACGTGCTGCTTTCTATATCAATACAATAGCTCGCTAACAAACGAAAATGGAAATTTCATGCCCGCAACTGTATCAAATGTATAATCGAATTTGGCGAAGCTCAAGAGAGAGTGAGATTAGGAGAGAAATCGAAAGCCATGCATTTGCACATGGAATGTTCTGAGAAAAGTGCCAAAATAAAATGAACTGAAGAATTTCATTAGGGGTTTTTGGAGCACTTTGCAAGCAAGCAAGCAACAAGAAGAAGAAGAACAACAACAACAAAACGACTAAAAAAGAAAAACAGAATAAAATATCAGGAGGCGGGTACGCGCGGCACAAAATACAAAGCGGAAATTGTCTTACACACATCACACACACACACACACACGCATACTCAAACAGTCAGTTAATAGATATTTTCGTCAAGCAAAACCAAACAATCATTTAATCAGATTGTCGAATCTATCCAATTTAAAATGGAATCCAAAATGTATACAAAACCAAAATGTTCGTACGAATGCCAACAATGAAATACTTAACTGTGAGAGCATATTTGAGAGAACTGTTTATGTTTTTTTTTTCTTCTTTTTTATTCTTTGTTCGTTCATTCTCATTTTAGATAGATGTGACACAATCATATCTTCGTTGGTACTTTGTTGAATATTGTATAACAATGACGAATTGCGCTGATTATAAGAGTTGCTCGAACGACGCACACAAATCCTAAACGAGATATCATACGAACATCAACGTCATACACACACACACAGTCCTTCGAATTGATTTTAATTTAAAATTGAAAATGTCATTGTTTGACAAGAGACAAAGACTTTACCATTGTGTATTTACTTTTTAGTTTAAGGATTACTAATAAAATATATGAAGCGCCGTGCTATTCATCATCATCATCATCATCATCATCATCGTCATCGTTAAAATTCGTCAAAAGTTTGTATGAACGTTTTACGATTGTGTTTTGGATAAAATTTGATATGTGCCAATGCAGGGTTTGATTATGAGTTTTCATTTTATTTACCAGCAGATTGTTAAAGTTGAAATTTGCAAAAAGGCACATTTAATAAATGTTTTACATCACATTCTCCCCCATACTAACAATTCAGCTAATGAACATAATGCGAATGGGTATTGCTGCCAATGGCAGCGTTAAACGCAATCATTGATATGATACAAAAACAATTGTTAATGCATAAGCACAAAAACACACACACACACAGAGAGAGAGAGAGAGAGAGAGAGAGAGAGAGAGAGAGAGAGAGAGAGAGAGAGAGGGAGAGAGAGAAAGAAAGATAGACAAACAGTCAATAAGCAAACAGTCCTTTAATAACGAACTGAAATTCGGTTTCAAAGATCTAAACGTAACATTTTCATTTATGAACGCAAAAGTGTTTTTTTTTCATCATTTTATTTACTGTAGTTATTGAAAATTTTCGAAATGCATTCGCACGCAATCGATAAAACCTAGTGATAAACATTTTGGTCTTTGGCAACCAAGTGACGACAGTAAATTCAAATTTATAACTATCTAGTTAGAATTGCCTGAATAAATGGACATAGAAACCTTTTGAATAAACAATAAACAAATATTCGTTGTTGGGTTAAATGTCACGTATCAAATCGTTGTGCATTAAATAATATAACAAATGTATCGAACTATTGTTTATTGTGTGTCGACATAGTTTGACGACAAATATGTTACGGGCTTACAATTGACATGTACGCGTTGAGTTATACGTGCTTAGATGAAAATTGTTGAATAAATATCCATAGAAAATATTCTGTTGATGATGACATGAATCGAATTAAATTTTATGTAATATTGTATTACAGTGTAGTATAGCGCGCGATATATAATTAAATTTATGAAGCTATTTGCAATGTGCTTCGTTCTAATACACAATTGCCTAGAATTGTCTTAGTTAGTTGATTTTAGCGAACATTGTAAAAGAAAATGCGAGATTTATGAGGTGAATATAAATATTTATTGGCCAACAAAAAGCATTCGTGATATTGGTATCGCAACGGAGAACGTGTTCAACATCAATTTATAAATTCAATGAGAAAAAGGAGTGAATTTTCAATAGAATGTGGTTCAATGAGCAAAAGAAGACCAAATTTCAAGTAACAGAAGTGTAAAACAGACCAAGTTGTGATAGATAGGAGTCATTGAAGAATTGAAGTGAGAAGAAAAAGTGTAAAAGGAATCTCATTGAGACGAGGTACGGAATTAAAGATAAAGAACAGGGTGAGGAAAAAAAAAAACAGTCACCAAGGAGACAAGCTTCACAAGAGTATTATCGAAAAAGTAAACGGAAAATCATCGAAAGGGAAGAAAGTGTGAAAAAAAAAAATATTGAAAGGGAACGAGTGGAGATCATCATTGAAAGCGAATAGAATCGAAAGGAGAAGAGAGAGAGAGAGAGAGAGAGAGAGAGAGAGAGAGAGAGAGAGAGAGAGAGAGAGAAAGAGAAACAGATAGAGAGAAAAGGAAGAAAAAAGGAAAGAAAATCGAGAGTTGAAGGGTGAAGAATTGAGCGTGAGAAGTAGAAGAATCATTAAATAAATAAAATTGTGCGATAGAATAAAAGAAATTAAATTGACGGAAAATAAATTTCGAAATAAACAAAATACAAAAAGTATAAAAATGGCCAATAAATCACCATTATCGATACCATCAATTGGTTCATCGTCATCACGAACACCGTCACCTTTGCCAAAGGATGTGACACAGGCGATTGCTGCCGCTGCAACCATTGATGAATCGTCTGAGAGTGAAAATGAAACAGAGCCCGCACGAATCTTTCAACGTCGTGTATCGACCAGCAAAACATTGAATGGTTCGGTAAGACAATTTTTTTATTTTTTTTTTTTTTTATATCATTTTCTCATTTGCTTCTCGTTTTTCTACATTTTTGTTTTTCTTTTCTAAATGAATATAGCGTTGTAATGTGGTAAATAAAGAAAATGCAATGAACTGAAAAATAAAATGTGCTTGACTCCATCCAACTCAAGCCAATCTTACATAAAATTCTTTCATAAAATGGCGATCCATTGCATATGAACCATCATCGAAATGAAGAGATTAGATGATGTTGACGATAAAACTCAGTTCAAAAAAATTTGAATAAATTCGCATTATATTGTTGATGTGATGCGACATTATGTTGAAATATGGATGTCGTATCCTTGCCCATAAAATGCCAGTACACATTAAATCGTGCTATACGAAATGCGTACGGGCTTCGGTTTTTTTTTTTTTTTTTTTTTTTTTTTATTTGCTTGAGAAACGTATGTAATGTACAATTCGTGTTAGTATTGTAAATCATTATTCAACAGGTTTGTTTTTTTATGTGTTTCTTTCCCATTTAGCAATCGATGTGATTGTGTGTACACATGCGTGTATGTATATGCCAAAATGTTGATTCGTTGACATTTTCATTTCTTCCCGCGGTAAACTTTTCTTTACGCATTTTATTAACATTTAAGTAATAAGAGCGCTTCACCATTTCTGCAGCCATTTTGCAAGATATGTCATGACACCAATGTCGACGATTATAATGACGAAGGCGACGACAAAAACGGCAACAGCAACAGCAACGGCAATGGCAACGGCATCGACACGAAATGTAAATGTGAAATATTACAGTCACACGTTTGTTATTTCACTCATTTATTAGGCAATCATATCTGAAGGCATTAGGTTTGCGTGCCTTGACAACAACCAAACGACTTACTATTATTATCATGAAATTTAATTACTCGTCAAATTTCACACAGCTTGTCGGGCCAATAAGCCCAGCAAATATTTACGAAACCAAAAAAAAAAAAAAAAAAAAAAAAAATAAATAAATAATTACCATTTATGAACACTTGAGCCGAGTTCAAATCTTTCTGGTTTACATTTTGTATGAAATGAAAGAGGATGAAAAAAAAAAACAATATTCAAAATCTCAACAACCCAAAATTGGTCGCTGCTATCAGATTCGACCTCAATTTTCTTCATTCGTTCATTTTTTTTCGCATTTTTCCTCTCGTTTGGCCCTTTTTTTCGATCGAATTATCAAGGTATAATTTTTTCTAATAAGTAACATTATATTGAATGATATTTGATCCAAAATGGCCAATAAATAATTTATTAATGAAATTGGTTCATTGCCCAAATAATATTGATAAAAAAAAAATATATTGGAATGGTATTTTGGCATGTATCAGACGAGGCCGATGTGATACAGTTATTGGAATCACATTTCGAATTCTCGAATCAAAATAACAAATGAGCAAATTTTTCGAAAACGTCGCGATGTGTTTTAATCAATAAAATGAAATAAAGGTGCGCCGTTTTGTCAGGTTTTTTTCCTTCCTTTCTTCGTTTTCTTATGTGAAATGTTTTGTATGTGAGTTTTTATGCGGCTCGAATATTAAATAATTTGGTTTGGAAGGAAGAAAGAAAGAAGCGCCAATGTTGGTGTGTGTGTGTGTGTGTTGGATATTATATATTTACAGCCCCGGCAATTGAATGAAACACAAGGCTTTTATCCAGTCATTGTTGACAGATTTGGATTTTCTACCGTCTATTCGCCTTTAATTAAAAAGAAACACGAAAACTGCGCGTGTTTTTCACCATTTCTTTTCTCTCGATATCTCTTTTCTACTTATTTCTTTTTTCCCCTTGCTTTCATTTCATTCTTCCTTGCTTTTCTAGTTTTGGTATTTAGTTCATTATTTTAATGGCGATGAATATGAAAAAGAAGAAGGACAAAAAATGGATCCATATGACTAGAATCAACGTTTAGTCGTTTTCATATTTAAACCACATAAAATAGTAGTTGAGTTGATGCGTTATCGTGTCGTCATTTTGCACGTTCAAACTGTCTCATATATTCATTCACTTAAACATATATAGAGTTGTGATGATGAGTTGCTGACAATTTCATTTATAACGAAGACACGTAACGCTTTCATGCCCTAAATTCTCAACTGTCAATACATTTATGCAAACCAATAAAGAATGAAGAAAATGAAAATATTACGGACGATGATGAATTTTTATTTCTCACAGTAAGCGATTTTTGCTCAATTTCCTTATCGTTTCATAATTTTATGATTGATGTCAATTTCAATGGTTATTTTTACCAAATAACGGAGAATATTGTGCAATGATGAATTCGATCGATGGCGGAAACAATGAAAAAAAAATTGACTGATGCACGACGGAATTAAGTTCGACATAAAATGAAAATGGGAAATTGAAAGAGAAAGAAAGAGAGAGAGAGAAATTGAGAGAGAAAGCGACAAGGAGATGGAGAAAAAAGGGAGTACGGAGAGGGAGAGAGATAAGGAGAGATAGATAGATAGATAGATAGAGAGATAAAGATAAAGAAAGAGAAACTGAACCAAAGCAAGAGACTGGACGAAACAATGTGCACAAAACTCAAGAAAGAAAAACAGAAAATGTGAAACAGACAGATCATACACACGACCAATACCAAAATGCACAACGGAAAATTGATAAAAATAAATTTGTAAATAAATCAAAAACGATGAAACAAAACAAAGCACTTGTCGCTTCAATGTTCATATCGCTTGTCATTTTGGACGTCCGATGCTATTTTCATCTACCAAATTCTATGCAAACTTAATGTAATTCGGTGAAAAACAAGGAGATAGAGATAGAAGGAAGAGAGAGAGAGAGAGAGAGAGAGAGAGAGAGAGAGAGAGAGAGAGAGAGAGAGAAAGAGAGATAGAGTATCCACGATGAATATTATTGGTGCACGATGAATATTATTTACACACGAAAAATCAAAGATAAAAACAATGGCATTTGCTTAAGCAATATTTAATGTGTTTCCACTCAAGATCTAATGGATTTTACTGATTGTCCTCGTTTTCTTTCCTACACATTTTTCTTTATATTCAATCTTTGTCCCAACTCATTCCATAACTTTGTCATTTCATCTCTTTATCATTTTTTGTCCTTATAATTTCTTCTGCCTCCGTATAAAATTTCAAAGCTCTGAAGCTCTGAACTACGTTCAGATAAAGAGGAAATTACGCTTATATTATGAACACAGCAGAATAAAACAACATGTAAGGCCAGCAAAAAGGGACTTGAGAAGAAAACAGAGAGAGAGAGAGAGAGAGAGAGAGAACGAAAAAAAAAATATTTTTCGGTCTGAAATTGTGCTGGGTCATTTTTTCTTTCGTCTTCCATTTCCATTATTTAAGAACATACATTAGGCACGCATATTCACTTTGGTATATTTCACAAATGAACCGCTGAGAATAAAAAGTAAATTTGGAATAAACTGAATAATAAACGGTACAAAAAAAAAAGTCGCAGCGAATATCGACACATCGTTTTGTTATCAGTTGAAAACCAAACCTTGAAATATTGATGTGCTATTTTATTGATTGTTCCTTTTTACTAACGTTTTTATGTTAGTAAAACGGAATATTTCAGTTTATTTCAAGTTTACTTTTTAGAGGTTCAAATGGTCTTCGTAGTTCTCAAATAAATAATTTGTATTACGAAAATATACTTTGCGTTTGAGGTAATTTTCATCATATTTTTTCCGCTTCGTCTTAACAAACTGCTATTCAGTTTGTGTCCAAATTGTTTTTTCTTTCTCTCCTGATCGGTTTGAATCACATTTTTTTGTTTTGTTTTTTGGGGTAAAAATTTGTATGTATTGCTTTCCATAAAACCAAACGAACACTCACCCAAAAAATGTCTTCGTTTCAATTTCATGGATGTCTTTTTATCACAGTAATGGCGATTACACCAAGATTAATGGCAGAAATTTGACAGCAATTTGCTTGACCGATGTTCATAGCAAAAGCTTCTTTTATTATTATTTTTTATTCTTCATGCTTTATGCTCGGAGAAAATATACTTTATCATATTTCCTATTCTCCATCTTTTTTTTTCACATTCAGGCAATTCGTAATGCATTTCAAACTAGGCTTCGATTCATCGTTGCACTTGTAAAAATTTTATGTTGATTGATGGCATACCGGAAATAGGACCTTTTCGCATTAAATTCTTTGAATTTTTCATTTCGTGCAAAAAAGAGAAGATAACAAAAAAAATGTTTGTTATGTTTCAGTTTTTTCATCACTACACATCTAATTCTCATTCACTTTTAGCCGCTTAAGTATATGCTGACTTAGTTGAAACTGGAAAATGAGAAAGAGTGAGAGAGAGAGAGAGAGAGAGAGAGAGAGAAAGAGAAAGAGAAAGAGAAAGAGAAAGAGAAAGAGAAAGAGAAAGAGAAAGAGAAAGAGAAAGAGAAAGAGAAAGAGAAAGAGAAAGTGAAAGAGGAAAAAATATAAATTCTGCACGGTAACTTCAAACAACTTCCTGCTCCATTTAACGAATATTAATGGGGATTACATTGAGCACATTTTTTTTGCCCTTCGTCCAACTGATTCCACTTCAATCGATTTGGATCATGTCGGATTTTCACTAAATATCCCCAGAGACAGAAAAAACGAGAAAAAAAACCCAAAAAAAAAAAACTACTCATGTTTCTTTTCACATAACCGACATTAGTACTAGGGGAATTTAGCGAATAAATATCCGTAGAAATCTGCAACAAATCTGCTCAAATTTTTTGAATTTACTTTGAACTTTTTGGGAAAATGACAAGATTATTTTTTTTTTTTTTCTTGTGATTGACTGCTTTTGTGCAATGCATTCAATCAAATTTTCTAGCACTAAAACATCAAATATTGAGTGTTGCCTACGAATATTTGCGGATTTTTAGCAGATAGCGCGGGTATTCACTCTATGATCACGAAGAATATCCGCTGCAAATCCAAACTATCTGCAATATCTGCAACACATCTGATTTGATAAATTCCCCCTAGCATTAGTATGAATCATGTGTGAACTGTGAACCCAACAAAAATCACAATGACTTGAAAGAGCCTATTCATCGATTTACAACCGTTGAATAATCGAGATGGGCCTGTTTTACATGCAAACACTTAAGTCTTTTCACTTCGTTGAGTTATTCATATTTTGATTCGTTATTATTATCATTGACGCAATATAACATGGGAATGTCGCGATTTCTAAATGTAACGGAACAATGAAAAAAAAAAGAAGTGATGCTAAAAGCAACAAAATCTGTGAAAACTTTTTTGACGACGACCTGATTGACAGCAACTTCAACAAATGCTGACTTCACACAAAAAAAAAAAAAAAAAACTCGACCAACGAATTTTGCTGCAGTAATGGTTACGATACACGCATACATAAGACATTTTGATCGATTTTTGTAGTAAACCTTCCATTTCAGTATCTTTTATTTGCTATTCAGTACAAACATGATACAGACTTCAGAATTTTCACTGTGTGGAAACATACTTTGAAGCATACACAACTTTTGTCTATCAAACCGAATGAGAAAACACAAACTTTGAAGCGCATCGAAATGCGTATGATGAAACGTGCACAATAATCACTTTAGATCTTCTTGCCATCAATTCAAATGCCGACCAATAAATTTGTGCGCGCTTATTTATTTAGACAACGAATTCGGTATTCGGGTCATCATCATTGTAAGACACGATCTATCACTTTTATTAACACTGGCATTAGTCGCACTCACACACACTAAAAAAAAAAAAAAAAACACACACACACACATACACACACACACACACACACACACACACTCGAAAAAGTGCGTAAACATCAAAATCACTAAACCAATGTGGAACTGGAATATGAAGTTGCTGGATTTTGATTGTTTGTGTGCGCGCGTATGTATATCACGTCTTTAGTTGAGTAAACGGATAAAAAAAAAGCCGCAGATGTTTGCCATCATGACATAAAATCGAAACGCAACTGTGTAATATAATGTATGTTGAAATGGCACATAATAAAATAGAGGGCGGTCGACTTCCTTTCAAAACTGATGTAACCGAGAGAACAACATGATTCTTTTATTCATCTCGTATCCATTTCATCTTCTTCATCAACATCATGTCGTTTCTTTTTTTTTTCTTCTCATCTTTTCTCCATCTTCTTGACGCAATAAATTGTTTCTCTTTTGCCGAAAGGTTAATGATGATTACTTCGACCGCATTCCAGGGATCATCAACCCATTCAATTCAAATCAATTCGGCAAAAAAACCGCACACAATTTGTTCACGGCTTCATAAACACAACATAATTATATTTGCTACTATAAAAATCATTTTTAATGTCATTTTATTTTCTATGACATTGCTAGCCGATTTTGGTCCTCCCATTTTCTTTCGTCATTGTATTTTCGTTCGTAAACGATGGCTTTTTTGGTTTTTGTTTGAAATGACATGACCCGATTTTTTCTGGCCATTTAAAAAAGTTCAATTTTCTTTTGAAACGGTTCACAGACAATGGAATCACAGCCAGTTTATTAAAGTCTTGATATTTTATTGCTATTGCATTGAATTTAACACTATCGTTTGCCAACTTGTCGAATGAAAAAAAAAAAAAAAAATCATTGGCTTGAATGTTTTCCCTGTGAAAATGGGATATTTTGCACAAACAACAATCAACTGAATAGTACGTGCAGTGCACATTCATACGTGCAATCATATGCAATGCTGTTATAAAAACTTATTCAGAAACCATTGAGTTTTTGTTTTTGCAATTGGCCATTCAAGCTTGTTCATTCACATACTTGTTTCATTGATTTTCAATCAGGCTGGTTATCGATTTGGCTGCAATGAATGAAAAACGCACAAAAAGACATTTCTATAGATTCTATCTCATCATCAAATGCTTGGCTAGGCCCATTGAAATCATTGATTGAAATCGAACGCAAACCGATTTTCCCAATAATTGAACATTATGCCTCTAAAAATGCCACAATCGATGCCTCACATGGGGTTTTGTTGGTTTTATCGTTATAATGTTGGCAAATTTATGGTGTTAATGTTATGTGTATGATGAAGTAAATTACTTGTGACAAAACCATTTCCATCATTCAACTGCATTTGAACATTCCAAATGCATTTCAGTGAGTGTTTCTCTCTTTACATTTCTCCTGCTCTCTCTCTCTCTCTCTCTCTCTCTCTCTCTCTCTCTCTCTCTCTCTCTCTCTTCTCTATCCATTTTTCGCTTCTTCCTCTCCTCATCTCTGTCCCCATGCTCGTTTTCTTACATTGAAATCGATTGATGGAAAATGTTAAATATCCAATCGCAAAACACTGTGCACAGTCACCACAATATCAATAGCTCTGAAATGAACAAAACCAATTTATGTGCGGTATGTTGGATCGTGGAAAAACATTCATCAGTATGCAAAAACCACAATGCGCTTCAAATGCAAATTGACATTAATCGATGTTTTCGTTGTGTATTCAAACAACCGCACTCAATTCTGGTTGCTGTTCTTGTGTAATTTGTTTTTTTTTTTCCATTTTTATTATTATTTTTTGTTCTTTTTATTTGTTGTTATTTTCAAAACGGATTGTTATTCGAACAGCAAAATTTATTCAAAATGTTTGGAAAATTAGTTTGCGTTATTATGACTTATATTTTTGCAATTTACAAATGGTAACACGACATGCACTTGGACACCATATATTTCGAATCTCATTTTATGATCATGCAACCGGGAATTGAGTAAGAGCGTGTGGAGTAGTAACAGAGAAAGTGAAAAGTAATGCGACAGAAAAATGGAGAGCCAGAGAGGAGGGGGGGGGGGGGAGAGGGTGTGCAAGCGAGAACCCAGAGGGCTGACTGAACAAAATTCATTTTGTAATAGAAAAGCTAAGTAATTTCGTTAAAATGAATTAAATAGCACTCTCGAGACACATATCGACTCCATGCAGCAAAAGTGTATTGTTCGCTTTATGTAACCGTACCATTTCATTGTGCAAAATATGTTGTTTAAGCGAACAATTAATAAAATTACACGAGTCGATTTGACGTCATACAATGAGTCCAGTGTGGATCATGAACGGGAATATAAAAGATTTCTCCAAAGTGCTGAACGATGCACAATGCACAATTATCATTGAAAAAAACCTAAGTATTAAAGAGGGGAACAGGAAAAGAGACAGGGGTAGAGCATCTTCTAGAGAGATGAATGGTAAGAGAGGATAGATATTGTGACATGGAGAAAAGAGGAAAATAAAAGAATAGGATAAAAGGAAATAGACAAAATGTCTGATGAAAAAAGATCTAAAAAAAGAATGATTTGTATTCTAAAGGTTGAGTTTTAAAGGCCATCAAACTTATTTTTGTTGAAAATCTAAAAATGTTCCATTGGTTTTACGATAGTGGTTAGTCCAAAAAATTACACCAAATTTATGAAAATTCAATGAATTGCATTGGCACATGAACTGACGAACAATTTGAATGGGTCATTTTTCGTTTTATGTTTTTCTGAGAAAAAAAAAACAGAAACTATTCCTCTCCAAAGAATTTCAATCACATGTGTATGCTGACCTCATACAACTGGATAGTGAAAATGCAGTCAAAACCATCAACACCACCCGTTCTTGTCAGACACAAAATATTGTTCATTTAATTTTACCTTCCAAACGGGTGGCAAAAAGAGAGAAGAAGAAGAAGAAGAAGAAGAAGAAGAAAAAACCTGAAAATAAATTTATTTTGTGCAACCATGCACATGGTGGAAGATCCAAGCTATAACTTCATCGTAATGAAATAGTAAATTTTACGCTGTTGGTTTTTGCATGTATTTTGAATGAATAACTTATCCTTTAGCTATTCACATGCATTTTAAACCTATGGTCAAATTATAGAGGGAAAGAGACAGTTTGATAAATGGAGAAACAGACAGACACACACACACACATAGAGAGAGAGAGAGAGAGAGAGAGAGAGAGAGAGAGAGAGAGAGAGAGAGAGAGAGAAAGAGAAAGAGAAAGAGAGAGAGAGAAAGAGAAAGAGAAAGAGAAAGAGAGAGAGAGAATGAGAACAGAAGCAAGTGTGAATGGGTGAGAAAGTGTGGAGAAAATAAAAATAGAGTGCGAAAGAGAATTTGTGAAATGAAAATAAGTTTGGATGGTAACAGAAAAAGCGTTGAAAAAACCATTTTCTGCATTTTATTCACACATTGTATGAATTATATGGCACAAGTGAGTGCAATGTTGAATATTCATCATGAGCAGCATACGAAACGATATTTCACAATTCAATGGATCGTAGATCTTTAATGTCTTGGCATGTATATATAGTGACAAAATTGGAATTTCAACCGAAACATTATTCAATCCCTGGAGAATGGATCCTTTTTCCACTGAATTTCTCATCAAAAACGTCATCAAAGAAAATAATTTCAATGAAACGTTGGCTTGGCAACTCATTCGCTTGAATTCAAAGCAAATTATTGCAATCACCATTTGAAAGCATGTTGTCACATTGAAAATTATAAATAGCATTTTGTTCGCATTTCTCTCAATATTATCATTTTCAATGATGCAAAGACGTGAGAAGATCAGGTGTGTATCACGATTGATTCATCAATCATGTTTGAATCAAAAATTAGTTACGAAAAAGCGAAGAAAAAGTTGGAGAAATAGAGAATGTGTTAGAGCGAGAGAGCAAGAGAGCAAGAGAGCGAGAGAGCGAGAGAGCGAGAGAGCGAAAGAGCGAGAGAGCGAAAGAGCGAGAGAGCGAAAGAGCGAGAGAGCGAAAGAGCGAGAGAGCGAGAGAGAGAAAGAGTGATAGAGTGAAAAAGAGAGATTTAAAGTAAAAACATTTATGTAAATTTATTTACCTACAAAACGCTGTATTCAGTTCATTTCATTGTAGCAAAAGATTATGCAGGCCCATTGTTCGGAGCCCATAAATTGAAAAGGGTCTCATTTATTTGCTTCGAAGAAAATCAAAATGAAATTGTGTTCATGTAAAGGGGAAATTGTCACCGTGGCAATGTACAAGAGGCCTTGTTGTTGTGACGCAATTTCATGGTTAGATAATCAACTCGTTTTTTGCTTCTCCCATAATAAATAACCCCAAAGGATTATATAAGTAAATATTTTGTTTTTTTTTTTATCACAAAATGAAGGAAATCCTTTCGCATAGATAGTGTGTAATTGATTTTGTTTTGTGTAAAATTTCAAATAAATAACGAATTTTGTTGGATTTCATTCATTAATGTCTCTCATAAAAAAAGTATTGAATGTAAGCGCAAAATTGGAATTGATAAATCTATTTAATATGGCACAATTATTACGGCAAACACCTACTGTTTATTTAATAAATGTTATTGAATGGAGCTTTTCTAGAAATTCAACAAATTATGCATCTTCCCATCAATGAAATTGAATGGATTTTTACCTTTAATTTATTTATTATTTTCCATATAGATTTTTACGTAATTAAATTTTCTGAGAAATAATATATGAACAACAAAAAAAAACACGCTAAATGTCATGAAGCATTTCCATTTACTTCAGTGGAGCAAACACACGCACACACAAAATGTGCTAAAATAGATTCATCGAACCATTATTTTGAGATTGTTTTGCGAAATATTGTACTGCCGCGATTGATGTGCAGTATTCGCAGAGCGAATATGCGCAATTTCATATTATATTTCAAGCATATTTTCATGTTCATATTGCATCCGATTATTGGCCAACATACACAACAAAGTTTATATTTTCACAAAATGCTGTTTTATACATCTCGTTGGGTTATGCAAATTTATTTTTATTTGGCTTTTTTCGCTAGGCGCCATTTTTTGGCCAATTTTGCAAGTAAAATGGATTGAAATGGAAATGGAAATTGATCGATTTGAAATGGAAATTTTCAGAAGCTTTAGCTGAATAAAACATATCTTTTCTAATATTCTTGCATTTAATCAATGCCATTGTCGCACCATAAATCGAATGAAATCGACAAAATATGAAAGTAAATGAGACTTAATATGGAACCACTTCAATATACAAACCGTCAAACCAAATAAAAGCCAAACCACATAAAAGTCATTAGAATACTAAACGAAAAATCAACATGAAACTATACAAACGACAAGCAAATAAAGCCAAGCAAATGGAAAACATTCTGAAAATGAAAAAAAAAAAAACAACACTTCTCACCACGAAAACGACAATCGATTCAGAAGCAATGTTAGTGATTACATGACACAGTACATCGTTGCAAGTGCTAGTCCAGTCCAAATGTGTTATGCAACATTGTTTCTTTTTCTTGCGGGTTAAATTAAGAATCGGACATATTTGACAATGTTGATTAAAATCAACCATCGGCAATGCCTTTCCTTCTTCGTTTTTTCTTTCTTTTTTTTCCTTCTGTCTTTCTTCCATTTTCTTTTTCTATCTTTTTATCTTTTTGTTTTTTTCTATAATGATCCTCTTGAAATGGTAATTATTTCAATTTTGTTTCGCTTTTTTGCTTACAGGCCGTCACTAAAGAGGGTTATCTAATGAAACAAAAGTGGAAATTTCATCAAAGATGGAGACGCCGATATTTTCGACTAAAAGGCCATAAATTGTACTATTCGAAGGATGCAGATGAGGTATGCTATTCATTGTTTAGTATGTATATGAAAACATTTTAAATTTAATTAGTAATTTGAATGAATTTTCCATTTTTTCCGTGATTTTTTACTCCATCTATCAATTTACAAGTCGTTAGTGTATAAGTGTGCGAGCGTATTTTTCATGAATCCAATTGAATGAAATTAACAGGCTAGGCGGTGAATGAGGGGGGAGGGGGTGTTGGTTGTGGAAAAATTCATGGCATAGTTAATATATTTGTTAGAATTTTCACTTAACAGTATCTGTTGAATTTTTAATGGGATGTATCATCGAGTATATTTTCAAGTGAAAATTTCACGTTGTTCATATCGAATGATTCATAATTAATGAATATATGTATATATATGTGTGTATATGAATATAGAGTTTACGATAAAAATTTGTTACGTAGTGTTGATGTTGGTGTTACCAGGCGAATTCTTCAAGTCACCCTTTTCTTTCGTTCGCATAAATTCGCATTCACATTCATTTTTCATATCGTTTTCATTTGTTCATGTGCTTTTTGTGGGAAATAATTTTTTTTTTTTTTCATGTTGTTGTTGCTGATAAAAATGACAACTAAATGATTTATTGCGTTGTTGTTGCTAATGGTAGCAAGATACAAGGGGAAAAAAGATGTATATTTCGAACAAAACTTTGTTCATTTTCAAGTTTTTCACATTTTGCAGAAATCGAACAATTCTTCGAACTCAATAAATTGACGATTGAAAAGCCACGCATTATTTCTCTGAAATTTAAAGTTTTGAACCATTTGCAACACTTTATTGTTTGAAACAAACTTACATAGTTGAAAATGGATGCATTCGATAACACGAAATATGCCAATTTAACTATTGCATGTGTGACTAAATATAGAAAACTTTATTTATTTATGTGCATTAATTTAAGAGGAAACTTTCCATTGAGCAATGATAACATCAATTCGCAACATTCATCATATATATGTTACAATTTATATGCGAATGTTGTGAAATTGTGTGTTCCATTTTTTTTTTTTTTTTTTTTTCACATTTTCTCTATATGTCATCACAATTGGTGCCATGAATCATCAGAAAATCCGTTGATCCATTGACGATAAACGAATAGAGCATGGTTTTACTTGCAAAATGTGAAATGACACATTTTGCATGATGAAAATTCAATGTGCAAAGCATATAGTGAAAGATAAGCAAACATAACTGACAAATTAACATCAATGACGTGAACAAAAACCATAGCATCGATGACACAATATGATCCAACAACTTAAAATCATATGCAAATCTAATTTAGCCGTAAATCTTATGCGTTCAGTTTCAATGAATCAAGCCACAAGTCAGTTTGACAATATTCTGACTCGTTTTTAATGGCATAATGTTGTCGGTATGTGTGTTGAATACAATGAATGCTTTTTCCTCTGTATTTCATTTGGTGTGTGTGTGTGTGTGTGTGTGTGTGTGTGTGTGTGTGTGTGTGTGTGTGTGTGTGTGTGTGTGTGTGTGTGTGTGTGTTTTGTGTGTGTGTGTGTGTGTGTGTGTGATAAATATGGTTTGAATTGAATTGAAAACTTTTATATTATGCATGAATTCTCAACTTTAAAATAGTACAATTTGCACTGCATTCGTTCAATTTTAATTGGGAATTATGTCACTTGGAAAAACATGTTAACTTTCATAACAACTGAACTGATAATAATAAAAAAAAAAGAAACTGGCAGAAATGTAATTTACAATTCAATCAAAGTTAAAAGCGAACAAGAACGGGAATGAGAAAGAGAAAAAAAAAAATGTTTCAAAGTTAAAATGATGAGCAGCGCACATTATATGTGCTGAATGAATATAATCAATCACATAATTGATTCCTGATGAATGAGTGCTGCGTTTCAATCTATATGATAATGGAGACAAGAGTGAGGATATTAGATTGTGCAGAATCATAATGTATCATTTAAATTGTTCCGTATCCCCGATATACATTAACAATCACAACAAGCGTACACATTCAGTAAAATTGTTTGCCTTGACCAGAAATGAAAACAAGTGTGAAGATTCGCCACACAGAGAAAAAGAAGGGAAACGCACGGAGAGAGAATTGAAAAAAAAAAAAAAAAAAAAAAAAAAACGTCACGCACGTTTGAACGGCAAACGATCATCAATCATTAGACGGGAAAAAAAGCAACAAATAAACACACATTTACATATATTCATTGTGCAAACTTAACTTTTCCCAACTGACAATGACATCGTTTCCAAACGTTGTTTGGTTTTTTTTTTTCTTTATTTTTGTGGTTGCTGTTGTTGTAATTTTCCCTGATTTATCGAGGCTAACAATCACGATGGAATTCGTTTTTCCGCTTCTTGTTTACCTTGTGAGTTGGCTGCAATCAAGCAATGAACGTGACTGTTTGTCCGGTGACGACGATGGTTGTTTCTAAACAAATCATACCGCATCGATTCATAATGACCAAATTTAATGTTGAAACTGAGCAACTGAACGCAACAGTTCAAAATAAAATCGAAATTGTGAACGGAAAAATTGTGCTTCACTTGAACATTACGTAATTAAATGACGTTCGCCAGAACGAGAAAGAGAGAGAGAGAAAGAGAGAGAGAGAGAGAGAGAGAGAGAGAGAGAGAGTGAGAGAAAAAACGAATTGCAAACAACAAGAGCCCAAAATAACAAAACAATTTCGCTTGTGTGACAAGTGAAATTTTTCCACAGAAATAACGTAATATGCAATGTAAAAAGTTTCTTTTTTCCGCCACAATTTTTTTTTGTTTCATTTGCAGTCGAATATTTTTTTCTGTTTTTTTTTTACAAATTGAACAATAACACGAAATTATATATGTGATACATTTCATTCTGTCAAGGCTGTGTATACACAATGACAAATTTGACCTTTTCAAGAAAAAAAAAAAAAAAAAACAGAATTACATGGACGAAACAACAATTCTCATGGGCCATAATAATGTATTTATTTTTGTAATTGCTATTTTTTGTTTTAATAAATCGTCCTTTAAGTAATCGAATCAATCAACAATACCACATTTTGTTTGAAGCAATTGAAAAACGCACACGCACACAATTTAAGCAGATTTACATACATAAATGAGCAATAATATTGGGCAAAAAACTTTTGTGAGTTTTATAAGTACTAAATATTCTTAGATAAATCGGAAAAATCACAACAAAATTTATGAATTGCATCATTTATTAAGCTTTTTCATTGTGTACAACTTTTTCAATGAAGCTTATGCAAAGTACGCACGAAACATTGTAATAACGTCATTCTCATTAAATTCAGTTTGAATGGAAGAAAAAAAGAAGGAAAAAAAGAGATTAAGAGAAGGAAAGAGAGAAAGAGGAAGAAAAGAAAAAGAGAAAGAGGAAGAAGAGAAAGAGGACAAGAAGAAGAAGAAGAAGAGAAAGGGGAAGAAGAGAGAAAGAGGACAAAGAAGAAGAAAAAGAAGAAGAAAAAGTAAAATTGGAAATGTTGAAGAAGAAGCAGGATATACGAAGAAAACGAAAATGTAGAGAAAGAAAGGAAAAAAAAAGAAGGAAGGGAATCGAAAGAAAATTGCAAGATGTAATTGTCCCTTATTTTATAAACCAGAATTTCATTTTGATCACGTTGTATCGACAAAAACATATATTTCGCAAGTCTATCAAATTAAATGGACGAACAACACAGAGTGCGTCATTGTTTCATAAGAAAAACGAATGAGGAGAATGTATTCTCGATCAAAAATCCAACATAAAATGTGACTTCATCGATAACCACAACTGTTTACGACATCCATTTTGTTTATGATACGTTTGTATCGAAATGTTGATATGTTTGTAGAATATTTGATTTCATCTTCTTTCTCTCCCATTGATTATCTTTTGGTGCCAAAAAAAAAAAAAAAAAAAAAAAGAAATTTGTCGGGTGTTTAAAAGCTATTCGATGCGTAAAAGTCTCAATTTTTGTGAATGATGAAGTCTTCCTAAGCAGCATCTTGTATTGTGAGAAATTCTCATTGAAAATGGTTTGCCGTAAACACGACAACATAGTGATGAATGTTGCATGTCAATGACAAAAAAAAAAGAAGAGAAAAACTATCATGTGTTTTAGGTCAATCAAGTTGTATCACACCGATTTTTATGTATTAAGGTAAAAATGTTAATGTTTTGTTGAATAAAACCCATGTATATGCGAATAATAGCAAATAAAATGCGTACGTATAAAATGATCATGGGTAGTATAGTTTAATACAATAAAATTAATCCATCATTCTGACATTTGGTTCATGTTGATTATTCACGTTTGTGTCCAACATTGTACAATGTTGCGGTAAAAAAAATAAAAAATTGGAAGACAATGGTCGGTCGGCAGTGAGTTATGCTCAGTAATACATGCGCTCACGTAAATCCATATAAATAATATTGAGAGAAGAAGAGAAAGAGAGTAAAACCAAGTAAAATGAGAGATATGGTATGATTATATGTTATGTGCACTGTGCACGTATTACAAAAGCATTTGACAAAACACATCCATCGCACGTGCCAGCTTGAATTTCAACCGTAAAATCGGCAAATGAATATATTAAAATGATGCGTATTCATACATCGACAAACTGTGAGATAAAATACACTACCATCGTATTAATAACATTTACAACGGGTTACGGAATCATGCTGACGATGAGAGATGAAGAAAGAAAACTTTTTTGGGCAAAAAAGCTCACGACGAAAATACTCGCTCTCAAACACTTACACATACACACACACACACACGCATCCTTATTCGTTCAAATTTGTCCGTATGGTGCATGCGAGAAAACGTGACATCGTACAAGTTTAAACAAGCCATTTTACCATGATTTCGAAATATGATGCACATACATCAGTCGGTGTGTCGCCATCCTTATCACATATTCTCAACCAATGAATATTCTCATTGAATACATAAAAATTCACAAACAAAACAACAAAAGAACATGAAAATGAAAGCATTTTTGGTTTAGTGAAAAGAACAATCAGGAATGAACGAACGTACGCTAAATGTAAACATTGCATAAAAAGAAAAAAAAAAAAAACTTTGACCATTATAAGCGTTTCATTGCTGTTTCTAAAACTTTTAATTCACACCACACAATCATTTTAACATCGTCGTCATTGTGTGTTTGCTTTCATTTTCGTCTTGAGTTTCATCATCACAGTCTTTGCATTCATCTTAAAAATGTTGGTCGTCCCATTCCATGCGCTAATAACAACAACAACAACACAACAAACACTTTTATTTGCTTTTCAATATTAAAAGCAAACATCGATAAATCTTTCAGCTCAATGGGATTATTTTTTGTTCAATAAATGGAAACCACAATACTGCCAATTCATTTATCACACAGATTGTGACCAAATGTTGATTTGTGTTCATTCAATAAAATGCCATTTTCCCATCAAAAGCACAATTGTGTAAACTTGAAATGTTCGCTATTTTCAATAGAATTTCATATTCATTTCGAACGGAAAGAAATTCAACGATTTGATTGGTTCAAATGATTTTCCAGAATATGACGTCACTCATTGGAAAAACTGGAAAAAGAAATTTCCCCTTCAAAATTTCATTCCAATCAAAGGTCACGTCAACATGTATGACGTTGCTTTCGTCATATCAACGTAATGTGTATACAACGTAAAACGTACACGGACACGTCACTATTTTTCAACGTGCACCTGTTTTTCACAACAATAAACTCAAATTGGTATAACACGAACCGATGAAGCTCGATAGTCAAAATAACGTATGCGCAATACATTTTCCAACTCATCGATGAAAATTCACTCAAAATAAACACATACATTGACACAATCACACACGCATACACTTTTCCACCGGATAAAATGAGCTTCACACATGAAACCGAGCGGTATTATATGTTCGCTATTCTATTTATTCCCGCCAAATCAAATATAAACACAGATAGGTCATGTGCTTGGTCGGAATGTTTGAGTGAAATATTTGATCGGGTCACAATCATAGCTAAGAAATTGCGGTGAGAGCTAAGAAATTGCTCATGAAAATTTAGCTCATTTTATAAAATGAGTGAAAATGATTGAAAATTACTATAAAACAAACCGTTCGTCCGATATTCACATCAGTATCTCAAAAACATTAAACCAGTGTGTAAGAGTGCCCAACGAAGAATTGCACGTACAAATCATTATTACAAACAAACATTTCAAAAATAAAAAAAAAAACACAAATTTATTAAGTTCCTTTGAAAAGAAAATCTAAACTCTACTCAACATTTGGTGTTTTAATAGATGTTTTGTTTTTAAGTAAATGTTTTAACAAGAACCAAGAAATTGAAACAAAAACGTTAGGGGGGAGAAAATTTGTAAAAAGAAAAATCACAATCCCCCAAGCAGTTGTAAAGTTAACAAGAGATATTTTCTTTGACAAAAAAGAAATAGAGAGAGAGAGAGAGAGAAAAGATACATTTCTCATTTTGTCTGTAAAGTGTGTTTGTCAGTTAAGAATTTATTTTATTATCGTTGTGAGATGATAATAAATATGCACCTGCTAAATATTTTCAATATAAATACGATATTCTGCTTGATGATGAATTGTGACTTTTTTTTTTTTTTTTTGTACAGTTTTCAATGCATTATGCAAACAGTCATATAGGCAGAATTTATTATTGATATAAAATGAACAAGAAATTGTATTTTGTAAATAAAACTCCATGTGAACAATTCAAATAATATTTATACTGTTTGGTAAAAGACTGAAAAGAACCTAATAAGAAGATTCTTGACATATTTTTCACTGTTGATGAACAACGCCGAAAATAAAATTTAAACAAAAAAAAAAAAAAACCGAAACAGAAACATAAAACTTTGTATGCTTGTTTGTGTTTGTATATGTGCAAAAGGCGCTCGCTCTTGCCAAGCAATTAGTATAAATGAACCATTGTGTTTGGCTACACACGTGAATATTCTATTTTGTAATTTCATCACAACAAATCCGTACACTGAGTAAGTATATATATATACGCAAATGTCTCCAAATAACAGGCACATTCAATTTTTCTTCTTTCGTACGGTTAATTGCTCGTATATCTATAAATAATTTTTTTTTTTTTTTTTTTGTAAAAAGTTCACATAAAATGCTTTTTTTTAGGTTGAAATATTCCGTAATATGAATATATGCTCAATGTTTGTTCGTTAATTTATGGTTGCTTTTAGGATTTTTTCTTTTTATTCACCTTTGTAATGGATAATGAAATTCTATTTGGTATCGAATGTAAATGGAATCACTTTGAAAAATTTGTTTTGTACAAAAGGGAAAATGATTGTGAAAGAGAATCTGTTTGAAAGTAAATCTGTATGAAAGGGAATCGTTATGAGAAGCAAGAAACGTGAGAAGGAAAATTTTGTGTAATGGAAAATGTCTGAAAATGAAAATTGTGTGTTGCAAAGAAAAATGCGAAGCAAAAATTCGTGTAAAATAAAATTCGTGAAATTTATTGTGAAAGAGAAGCAAAGATTTCAACATCGAAGAGAATTATATCAACAATCAGGCTATAATTACAATCTAACAGCAAATTTTCCGCATCATTTGTAGGATCGATGAAGCTAACCATAAATATCGTAAACTGTATTGAAACGAAACTGAACTGTGCAATGTAGTTGAATTTCACAAAATGAAAATCCGTTCAATATTTCACGAATTCATTAAAACGAAAACATGCGCTTTTCAGTATTAGTAAAATAAAACAAAGACGATAGACAACCATTGAATTTATTGATTACTCAACTGATAAAATAAATGATGATTCCGTTGAAATGGGCAATAATGAAGGTTTTTACCACAAATCATTCTGTCATCATTTTCATCGACATGAAAATCACATCATGAAAGGCCGGTTAGAATTTTTCATGCCCTTTCGACATTTCTTGCTTGACCCACAAAACCATATTCAAACCGAAAATATGTGATCAACGCATTTGATTTCTATCGAAATGTTTGGATAATGATGCAAATCTATGGCCTTTTCAAGCCGCAAATCCATTTCCGATTCGAATGAAACGGATTTGTTACGATTTTTTGTATGTTTTTTTTTTTTATCGATTTGTAAACCTTTTCCATAAGCGATTTATTCTCATGCAATATTCCAAATGAACGAAAAAAAAAAAAAAAAAAAAGAAAGAAATTTATTGTCCATTTGCAACAAGTTACGTTTTTCTAATCAAAAATACAATCCCAATTAATGGCAACACATAAAATTTTCTATTGATTATTAACATTCAAACACGATCTATGTGTATATAATGATGATGGTAACGATTTCATTTCAAGTGGATATTATTCAATGCAAATCATTTTAAAGCCAGCTTTCAATCAAATTGCTATCAACATGGCGCTATAAATTGGCTCTTTTTCTATCGATCTTAATTGAGTCAAATTACATTTTCAATATGCGGAATTATTTTAATGTGCAGAATAAATTTTCAATAATCACCGATACACAGATTTGTTTGACAATGTAATATTATTTTGAAATTGACCCCGATGGCTTGTGCCATACAAACGTTTGTATTTCGAGGGGTGTGATTTTTCTTGGAAAAAACAAAATTCCAACATTTATTTTTTCCGATGAAAAAGAAAGAAAAAAAAAAAAAAACATCGATTTAATTGACACGGTTATTTGTTTTTGTTATCAAATATTCGGCATCGCGCCCTCCCACAATACAAAATCACACAAATACGATTTAATAATTTATGATAATTGTGGAGAAAAAAACATCGGGACAAAAGCATTTATTTTATTGATGGAATCGAGTGTACAAGTGGATAATACAATACAGCAAATGCTGTGATAACATCTTGAGTATTATTTTGTGGTGCTGAGACCGTGGTGCATAGACCGACGGTATACAACGCTTGTATTGAGACTTCAAACTTGCGAGTGTACTGCCGTCGGTACTAAGTGTAAAAGGAAAAAGTGAAGAGAGAGAGAATGAAAAAAAAAAAAAAAAAAAAAAATCACTGTTGACTGGTGGAGGAGAATCAAATTCGTAACGCGCCATGAATCTACACATTCAATTCATGACATTCTATAACTAGCATTTGCCTTGTTTCGCTATTCTTTTGACTCCCGGACAAGGCGACTGTTTTAATAAATTGCCCGCGACGAACAATGGAACCGATGGTACAAAGACTCCAGCACCATCAGCACACGATACGAAATGAGCAAAATGAGCATATTTTTTTTTTCTTCTTCCTCACACCCGTTTGTTACTCATTACGACTATTATTCTGTTTTCTTTATTGTTTGGCATAGCGACAGAGCACAAGCTTTATGTGTTGTTCAAAGCTTGCAATTTTCAATTTTCATGTACGCTATTGTTCAATTTGAAATGTTTTATCACATTCCTTTAGCCATTCATTTCCTTGTTATTGTAACATAAAGTATGCCAAAGGTATACAGGTGTGTGTGTGTGTGTGTGTGATTTTTATCTGTAAAAGAACACATTATTGTACGGATTAAACATGTTCGCTACTGGCAACTTGAAAATAAGATTGAACATGATGAAAGAAGCGAAATTTGGAATGGAAACGGAACTGAATGGAATCATTGAAAAATGTAATTTGCAAAATGTATTTCAAAAGCAAAATGCTTCAGGTATTTTTTTTTCTCTTCTTTCATTGTGCCTAGGTCAAGTTTGGCATTTGGAAATACTTTGAAAAACACTTTCGGGATGAGCGTGTATGCGAAAAAAGTGTTTTGTGAACGATGTGAAAATTTGATAAATACACTTTTCCTTGGTAACAGGCAATGAAGTTACGCACACTTTAATTGCCTTTGCTGTGTTAAAATTCTTACTTTCGACAACAAAAAGTAAATTGAGCTTAACGTTCCGTCAAACATCATATATACATTTCCTCTCTTGATCATATTCAATTAATGTACACGTATACACAGCAATGTATTATAATATATAGATACAAAGACTTTCTTGCATGGGATGGATTAAAATTTTTCAGCAATATATAAGTGGCGCTTAGCAAAATATTCTAATTTAATTGAAGTTTTGAATCGCATTTTCCCACCATTGAATTTAATGAAAGCAAACGTTGATTTGCATACGGCAATCGATAGTCTCTTTGAATTGAGGTAAAAAATGAAAGCAACACGATATTCAATCAAAAGCTGAATGAAAAATATTGATGACTGAATTCATCCAATTTTCATCGTTCAAAAAGTTAAAATGCAAATTGTATGTACGCACTTGAATCGTCTGAAATCTCAAGTGCAATTCTATTGAGTAGATCGAGAGGAGAGTATGTTCATCCGACTTTATAGCAAAAAATGAGAGTAAGTAATTGTAACACTAAAAATGGTTAAAAGAGAGTACGGATTTTATGATTTTGCGTTGTATTTAGTATTTAAGTGAACATGCTCTCCTTTTTAGTATATCCGAATTGATGTTTTCCATACTCTCCTTTTTCAAAATTATTTTGAATTTTTTTACGTACTCTCCTCTCGATCTACTCAATAGAATTCATTGGTAAGAAAAAATAATTTAAAAATGTAATTCCATATTTTTTTTTTGTGCCACGGTTAAAGCTTCAGATCATAGAGACCATGAATACCTTCCACATCATCATGTCGAACCATTCACCCAGAGGAATTTGATTTCAAATGTCATAATTCCAACGAACGTTGTAATATTTACAACCATGGTTGGAATTCTATCATCACAGATTTGTTTGCACTAATACCGATCCCTAGACCGATCCGCTTGAGCGCGCAGTTGGAATGTTACACTTACAACCAAATGCGCAACTGCGTTGGTATTAGTGCAAACAAATCTGTGATGATAGAATTCCAACCATGGTTGTAAATATTACAACGTTCGTTGAAATTATGACATTTGAAATCAAACGTTGGAATATTGACTGTCAAATTCCTCTGGGTGTTTGTTTGCTCTTGAATTTTTTTCGCATTTTTTTTTTTTTTTTTTTTTTCTTTAATGCGCAATATTCTGAGCCGTTCTGAGCAATGATCATTGAACGTTGAATATGTTCGTCGAATTGGAAAATAAAAAGTTTGTTTTCAAAGTCAAAAAAAAAGTTCGAATCTAAATTTATTTTTCATTCCACTGAATTCAAGGTCGATTTTCATATCAAATTCAGTGTTTATTTTTCTCACAACAACCATTTTGGTATTTGTTTTTTCTTTGTTTTCATCGGAATCTGAATAAAAACAGTGTATTAAATTACTGAAATGCTTCTAAATACAATTGTACATGCAATGCAATGCAAACTACTTGTAAAATGAAATGTAAAACTTTTTCACTATTTCCCAAAAGGAAATTCAACATGTAAAAGCATATATTGGTATTTTAAAGTAAATGATGAAGTTTTCTACATCTAAATTGGTTTTTTCCTTCCGTGTTCATTGAAATGTGTTCCATTCTTATTCGAATATCAAAGTGTCGATTTTTTTTTAGCCAATCTTGAAAAGTTTTCCATTTTCATCTTCTTTATTTATTTTGTTTTGATAAGATTTTTGTAGAAAACTTTACTATTTTGTCGTGTTTGGTTACTTTGTGCTAAAAGAGATCTGAAATTACAGTTCATTTGAACCTATATTGCCAGAAGTTATAGCGACAGTCATTCGATTCAACACTTGCTAAACTAATCCAATTACCATCATTTCATATTATTTTGATCAAACTGATTCCGACAAACTGTTTTTATTTAGCAAAATCGAAAAAAGATTCTTTCTCTAATTAACAAAATATTTGAGTTATTCTCGGTGACACGATTCAGAGACATTCTTAGAAAATGTACTACAAAATTATAGAACCATTGTTCGATTTTGTGTATCGATTTTGTCTCATATTTGTGTTGGAAAAGTAATTAACGGAGACAAAACCGAAAGAAAATCGAGATATTACACGATGCGTCATTGCTCAATCATTTTATGAACTGAAATTGATAGTGCGTGAGCTTGATTCTTTAACGTTCACTCCATTCAAGGTATAAACAACACATTTTTTTTTTCGAGAAATTCATTACGTTGGTTCAACGTTTTCTTCTTCACACTTTTCTTTGTTCAACATATTCAGCCTTCTATTCGTTCACTTTTCAATGAGACTATATTCTAGATAGAGAGTATTCAATGGAATTCCCATCTCTACATAACTTCGTTTCCAACATAACTCAATGTATTCAATTCAAAGTTCCGATATTGAAGCGAAGAAAGATGTAATTTTTGTTGATGAATCCGGCTGAAAACACGAACTGTCATTTATTTTATCATATTTTTTTTTTTTCCTTTTTCTTTTCTTGCCTTTCTCCTCTGATTTGAGTTTGATTTGATGAACGAAAGAAGACACGTTCATACGATTAACAAGAAACTCATCCCAAATCAAAATTGTATCATTATCACAATAGCTCAATGGTTGAATGAAAATTGTTTTGTTTGTTTTGCTTCATTACAAGACATTTCAGATAATCAAATAACACACACACACACACACACACACACACACACACACACACAGGTCAATCATTTGAGCTGATGCGGGTCTAAATACAAACATTGAATACAAATAGTTATACACAAAAGGGACTTAATTCGGTGGAATGATTTGAGGCACGTACGAAACAAAACAAGAAAAAAAAAGGAAATAGAAAATATCGAACAGTAGCAACAATAAAAGTAGTCCACATTGTGGACTCCACAACAGTTTATAATCATTGAAAGCACTTAAATTCTAAAAACGTAACGATAAACGGTAGTGTTTCATATGTTGAAATTGAGTAAAAGCATCATGAAATGTACACAATATTTGGATTAGAATCTTGCAACTTGCTTAATTTTCTCCAAAAATTCTCGAAATATCTTAATACGAAAGTTCCTTTTATTTCTCACACTTTGAGAATGGCCAATGGCATGTTTTATCCATTTCAACCAGCAGACAAACACCAAATATCGTTTTGGCTATTCACTGACTGAAAACAAACGATTCGAATGTGAAAATAATGGATGGATTGAGAAAGCGTTTGCTAAATTAAGTTGCTGTATGTCAATGGAAATCCACTGGGAAATCTCTTTCGCTCTTTCTCTCTCTCTCTCTCTCTCTCTCTCTTTCTGTCTCTCTCTTTCTCTCTCTGTCTCTTGCTCCTCTCTCTCTCTCTCTCTCTCTCTTTCATCTTTGATTTCATCTCATTTCAGTATTATTCAAAAGATGCTTTTGAACTAATCCAAATGTGCATTGTGTAGAAAATTGTAAACGAAAGTGTTCGTCTCATTTGTAACAATGGACACAAAAACATACATATACATTCACACATCTTTGGCCACAATGGACTCGAAATTACATCCAGCAAACAATAAATTTGAGTTATTTCAAATAAAAAGGTTCCGAACACGTATTGGCCATTTTCCACTTGTTATTTACTCAGGGTGCGTCGTCGTCGCCCTCCACGAAAATGAACTATATAGTACTTAACAAAAATATGTTAAGTGAATCATTGTGAAATGTGGCATCAATTGAAATGCGCGTACCATGAGCCATTATACTCAAAAAGGTAGCAGACAAATGCATAATCCAAAAAAAAAAAAAAAAATCACCATTAATTTTGGTTTTTCATTTATGCCGTTCGACATTTTAATGGAATTTTAATTGAATTTATATAAGCACCACGTACACCATAACAATACACACCATTTGGATAAGGGATAAAAGATTACAATTTGCATACTTTGTAAAACCAACTGTTACCCCGTACAAAAACAACAACAAAAAAAAAACAAAAAAAAAAAACAAACTTAAAACTGACGTCAAAACACCACTTTTATAGAAAGCGAAACGAAATGAATTTGGTAGAAGCAATTGTTGAAACCGAAACAAACAATGCTCGAAACAAAGTACAATGGTTCGGAATCTCAAGCACATTGAATGGATGGTATTCAATCGTTGCTTATTTTTCAATTTACAGCACGTGCAGAGATATTTCTGAATAAATTCCATTTTCACATTTTGGACTTGGTTTTTGTGACACAAATGAGATGGTGTATGGTTCATCTCTTTCTTCCTCTTTTTTTTTTATCCTTTTTCCCTCTTTTTCTTTTGTTGATGTGTTACAAAAGAAGCAATTTTTGTGACAGAAAAGACCGAAAGATGAAATCGACACTCGCATTATCGTTTTTCCTTCCTTTTGGCGTAGAACTTTCATTAACCGCCCGGAACTTCTCTCCACATCACTTTTTACCGTTTTTCTTTTCTGTCGTTATTTGTGCTGTGAAAACAACAGAAATGTGCATGACATAAAAGGTGAAAACATTTTAATATGTAATTATGTAAAACCATTTGATAAAGGGAAAAGCATTTTGGGTTATTCGCCGACATAAACTACACAAATTGTTAGTCATAATTTGTATATAAAAGTGTTTTTTTTTTTTATAAAAACGGCACTCAGTAACTAAGCACATGTTTTTATGTGAATCCTTGAAAATTGCCTTAATCACATATATACATTAGAACAATGAGAAATGGGTTTGTTGAATAAATACTATACGAATAATCTAGTTGAATCAATATTCAATGTAAACGTACACAATTTGAATCACTAGAATCCATTCAAATGATAAATTGTATAATGTATACATTGTTTGATATTACGAACCAATTTTCCCATGTCTCACTATTTGCCTTCCGTTTTGTTTTGAGTTTTTTTTTTTTTTTTTTTTTTTTTGTCCTCATCGACTCAATAAATGATGTAAACTAACAAAGCAAACATGGAGGGGTTTAACGCTTCAATTAAATCACATTGATAAATGTGTAAAAGCCCAAAATGCATGAAAATATTAATCGATTGTGAATTGTAATGAAAAGCCATTGTCAACACAGAGCTTTTATTGCTTTTAATTAAATTGGAAAAGCGGGCGAATTTTTCTATTCCAATTGTATCAATTAGGGGCTTTTCATATTCAGTCAAATGTAACCGAATGACAAATACTATGTTTGGTTTAAACGTCGAATGACATTTGTTGTGAAAAATGAATCAGTTCCGTTCGACTGATTAGTTAACTTGACAAAAGTCAATGTTCTTCATTTATTAAATGCTTTTGGAATCATTTTTCATTATGTGTTACATTTGGAGTTACTAATTTTGAGTTAGTAACCGTTTCAATCCAAATTTCATATGTACGAATGCGTTTAACCATGTCAAGTTATTGCTGGTAATGGTTGTTCCATCTCATGCATAATTTACTGGAAAATTACTTCATTCTTACGTGTGTTTTTTTTTTGTTGCTCAACGATGTGAACGATAACATTCATCCAAATGGTCGATATCATTTTTCTTGTCAATGCCAGTGAGAAACAAAAAAAAATATTTTTATTTTATTTTATTTTTTTTTTTTTTTTGCAAATTTAATGACTTTGGTCGAAATATCTTGTAACTTGGTGATATCGAAGCGAATGGGCAAAGTAACCATGTTTGTTACTTGCACTAGTTGTATTTGAATCAATTTTGTTAATGATTCCCCCTTATTAATTTTCCATACACTTTGAGTTATTATAATGGTTATGGTCAAAATTGGCTAACGGTGTTTGTTTGATATGAAAAACGATGATTAAATTATGAAATGAACGCTTTTGGAAAAGCCAACTAAACAAAAGAGACTCGGTGCGGAAGACATAATACGACGAATAAAATAAAATTGTTGGCTGGGAGAACGAATAACTTTGTATGTGTGTGTGTGTGTGTGTGTGTGCGAATCATTCGATTGGACACCATCAGGAAAAGCGCACATTCTTGATATTTATTTTATTAAAAGATACCAATAAATTCCCAAAAAGTTGACAAGCTGTCGTAACGAATACGCTTGGGAAGCAGATGTGAACGATGAAAAATTTAATCTCTGGTGAACGAGAGAGCTCCAAAGAGCTCATCACATTTTCTACGGCTATTTGTATTACATGCATACAATTTTATAAAGCTCATAAATCGGTTTATAGCGACTTGAAAATCGCTTAACAAACGATTCGACTTGAAATTTCCTTTCCAACGGTGGAAGATTGAGTTTCGTCATCTTTTTCTTATTTTTTTTTTTCTTTTTTTTTTTACTTTTTTTTTTTCTAATTGGACGATATAGACCTGACAGGAGAATCGGCTTATAAGTTATTAGCAGTAATGTAACTAGAAACGATCTTGTAAATTGTCAACGTAATCGTTGTCATCCAGTCCCAAAAATATATATTTTCGAATTATATACAAGCAATAAAAGCCATTAATAAAGACAAATATGAGCAATTCGATGAAATTTAATTACCTCAAGTGAGAAAGCAAAAGAGGCAGAGAAGAGAGAGAGAGAGAGAGAAAGATAGCGCTTCGTAAAAGTTCATATGCCATTGTCGATTATCTGGTTGGAAATTTAATAGCGATAAATGTGATGTACGGCATGATACTTATCGGCTTTCAACAGAATATGAAATTTGACATTGAACCATACCAGTGCTCACTCAAATATACATTGATGCACGGTTCTAATTGCTTCAAATGCTCTCGATATTAATTTACATTTTAAGTAGAATACTTAGAAACAACTAAACAATTATTATCAACAAACTATTAAAACTCAATTTATCGTATAAACATTGAACAAGCGCATTTGTGTACCAACGGATGAGTAAAAAGTTTGACATCAATCATCAGGCACCATTTCCACACCAAATACATGATGTTTTGTTCATAGCTCATCAAACACAAGTTTATTCTGCGGATTTGAAATACGCAACAGAAATCTAAACAGCTGTCCTGATTTTCGATGTAATTTTAAATAATTCTTCATCAAGAGCAAAAACGAAAGAGAGAGAGAGAGAGAGAGAGAGAGAGAGAGAGAGAGAGAGAGAGAGAGAGAGAGAGAGAGAGAGAGAGAGAGAGAGAGAGAGAGAGAGAGAGAGAGAGAGCGAGAGAGAAAGAGAAAGAGAGAGAGAGAGAGAGAAAGAGAGAGAGAGAGAGAGAGAGAGAAAAAAAAAAAGTGAGTTCTGCGAGTTATTTTTCCGAGTTTTGACATTTAAAGTGTATTTCTCATTTTTGAGAGTGTATTTATTAACTTTTCGATGTAGTTTCGAGAAAGTTGTGATGAATTGTTCGATAAATGGTGTATTTTTCAATGTTTTGATATATTTTCCGATGTTTCGGTGTATTTTGTGACCGAAATAATTTAATTAGTCAGTTTGCATTAAACATATTCTCGAATAAACTTATCAACATTCTCCAATGAAGAGCCTTTACTAATGAATTGTTTACTCTGAATTAATTTGATTCAAGAGCTGACTGTATTGAGCACCAAATACTTGAATTGAAATGTTTTGATTTCAATTTGAATTGTGCTGATTCAAGCATCAAATATATTCAAGGATCAAATGATATCCAATATCCGTAATACAATTTCGACGAAAAAAGAAAAAAAAAAAATCGAAATTTGTTGAATATCGTTTGATTGAATAATAATCAAAATTTTGTGGCGAAAGCGCAATCAAACTTTGTATTTGAAATCATTTTATTGAAATGATCGTATCGGATCGTATTATTAAACTGAATGAATGCTGAAATGCCCTTCGTTATAACCGAATAAATAAATCTTGGTGTATTGATTTCATCATAATTGGCCAATTTTCGTAGAAAATGTTTTCCATTGTTCCCTAAGCATTCATCCAATTTGAGTAAATGGTGATCAGAATCGAAAAGAAAAATAAAGAAATGGAATCTAAAGAGAATAAGTGAAACAAAAATTCCTTTTCAGTTGTACAATATTCGCAATATTGTTCACATTATTCACTTGCTAATGGTTTTACGCGAGCATATGTACGTGCCCATCATATGAATATGTTCATCGTGTTTTGCAATAACATGTTTTTCCAGTAAAGCGAACATTATTATCCGATCCATTTAAGAAAATTCTGAGGAGCAAAAAACAAAACGAGAAAAAAAAAGTACGAATATCGACCGAAATGACAATATCAAATTCAATGGAACGCATAATAAAATGGATTTTCCTCTTTCATTCCACCCGAAGGAAAAGAAGAAATGTTTCCATTGCATGCAAATGTAATAACAGTGTGCCGATGTTTAAAGGTAAAACTTTATTGCCAAACATATAGTCAAACTCCATACCATTTAATTGAATAAATTTCAAACTATGAGAAAAAGGAACATGCATACATAATCTTAATGAGTGAACATGAAAGAAGAAAAACTGTGCCGAAAAACGCACATGTACGATCCAAACCGTTGTTAACAACGTTTTTATGAAAGCAAAAAAAGAAAAAAAAAAGAAAAGAAAACAAAAGTAGCTCACAGCAACAAACAATACATATCGCCCAAATCTGTATCAGATGTTTCTCTGTCGGTACAGGTTTAAATGGATTTGTTACGATTCGTTTTTCAAACCAAAATACCATTTTTTTTTTCTCTTCTATCTAACACGCGCTTTTCGGTTTAAACACGACACAAAATACTTGCCACGAGCTAGAGAGTAACAATAAGAAGAAAAAAAAAATGTACACATTTACGCACAGTAAGATGTTGAGTAGGAGACGGTACATTTACATGAAACTGTATAAATTTCGATGTTTTTCATCTTTTTCCGCACCTTATATCCTTCTCTCTCTCTGTCTCTCTCTCTCTCTCCCTTTCTCTCTCTCTCTCTTTCTATCTCTCTCTTTCTCTCTATCTCTCTCTTTCGCGTTCTTTATATCCTTACATTTCTCGTGATTCGTTTTTTTCTTCTCTTTTTTTTTTTCTTTTTTTTTTAAATACAATCCAGCACACTCCAAAATCTAATGTAGCATGTGTGATTTGTATAAAATGAAGCACTGAACACACATTACAACGCTTGGGCTGTCTTGATTTAATATTCGCCTTTTTTGTTGGCTTTAACTCTTCTTTTTTTTTCTACTTTTTATTCTTTGCCAAATTCTTTTCTCTCTTCTTTTTCACTTATTTTCTCCTGTGCTGCTTTGGTAAAAAGTAAAAGTTTTTTTTTTTTTTTTACTTTTTCGAACAACTGCACAATATAAAGCTACCACTGCTAGCCTTATCACACACACACACACACACACACACACACACACACACACACAAACAAAAAAGTAGAAGAAACGAATAATCCGAACGGATTCTATGCGAAAGTTTTTTTTTTTCTTTTCTTTTTCATTTTTCCAATGAATAGATAAAAAAAGAAAATGTTCACAAGTAAACACTTGGTCCGTACTATTTATCTGGGTGTTTGAAATGGAGATGTCAATGTCCTTGGCTTGGTTAATATACATCGCACTTTAGTGCATATGTATATATAAAGCGGCCTTTTTTTTTATCCAACAAAATAACCATAAAAAGGGAATAAATCATAATAATATCATGAGCTGCGGTTAATTCGGAAATTAAATTCACATTGAATGTTCTTTTGAAATGTGGTCGTTGATTTTATTGCAAATTTTTCCAAGTTTATCAGTACCACAACAGCGTTTGGATTAAATTGGATACGGAATATTCTGCAAGGGTTAAGTAAAAGAAAAGAAAAGAAAAAAAAAAGTGAATAAGTCAGCAGATATAAAAAAAAAGGGAAATTCATCTAAAGAAATGTGAGCAAATGGAGAAAAAAAAATTTGTTCAAATACAAAGGCGATTTTCTAAATAAATTAACTTGAGAGAAGGAGACCCTTTTCAGTCGCTTGATCCTGATTGTCTTGGCGAGTTTTGCATTTTGATTTTCGACTAAATTAAATTATACATCGGTTGGAGACATAATGCCTCAAGCATTTTAACGGTACATTCCATGTGTTTGCTGTGAATGTTGTGCGAAATATTTTGTTGCCATCACTGATTTTGATGTTGCACGTGCCATGCAGAAATTGCATGGTGAAAAACCCTCAACTTTTACCTCGAATATTCAAATGCAACTGAGCGACTCCAGTCGAAATCAGGGCTAGAGCATGCGATGCAATTACAATCATTTTAATTAGAATTTATGCACAAAATAACATGTTAGGCATGATAAAGACAGGCCAATTAATTCTAAACCTTTTGCAAGCATTTTCAATTTAATGCCAACGCAATGATATTCGACCTGTGCTTATACAAAATACGCAATATCAATAAATTAATACCCTATTCCTTGGATTATCTTCAATAAATAGGGGTTTTTCTTTGGCCTTTTTTCAATAGCCAGAATTTTGTAGTGTATAAATTAATCGCATCTTATTGATGCAAAATTCAGTGAAATTGCTATCATAACAAATACATGAAATGAAAATGAAATGTACATCGAACAAATCAGTAAATCAAAATAACTTAATGCAATTTTTGTACCGGAATAGTTACGAACTAAAGCCGTATGGGTTTCCTTTTATTCCGAAATTATTTCCCCAGGAATAAATAGATCCACCCTATTGATCAATGGTAAAATTCAATTCGTACATTTTTTTTTTTACAGCAAATTGGTGAATTGTTTTCAATTGAATTTACTAAACCATGAACATAAACATAACATGAGATAGAGCAAGTGTTCAAATAGTTCAACAAAAGCTAAAAAGCCACATTAGAAAATCAGTTCATGTTTTGTTGAACAAATGCAGTAAGAACAAGTTTCATTTTCGCACAATAAACTTCAAAGTCAAGAGTTGTACGATAAAGAGTTTTTGCAGTATTGTTGACTACTTTTTCCAAGTAACGATAAATGAGAAGTGATGGAGTAGAAAGAAGTGAGAAAGAAAGTGAAAAGAGAGAAATGGAAAGTGAGAGAGAAAGAAATAGAGGTCAAGAGGAAGAGAGAGAGGGCAAGGGGAAGAGAATGGAAGAGAGCAAGGGGAAGAGAGAGAGAGAGAGAGAGAGAGAGAGAGAGAGAGAGGGCAGAGGGGAAGAGAGAGAGAGAGAGAGAGAGAGAGAGAGAGAGAGAGAGAGAGAGAGATGAAGAGGACGGGGAGATGAATAGAAAGGGAAAAACAGAGACGCAGCATGTGAGCATATAAGCAATGAATTTGTGAAAAAAAAATAGGAAGAAACAGAAAGAAATAAAAGTAAAGAAAAAGCATATTCTGGCATGTGTTGTCGTTTTGAAATTGGATTTAGAAAATCGAAAGGAAAACCCATAAAATTCAAACAATATTTCAGTTTGATCAGAAATATTTATATATTCCAGGTATTGTGTATATCGAAAACCATCTGTAAACCACATTTCGCCTAACAAGCAAATATTTTGCCAAGAAAAATGAGAATAGTTTAACAATGGTGAATGTCTTCAGCAACCAATAGATTTGAACCATCTCTGAAATATCTCAATTTCATTTGGAATTTAAATATGGTCCATTTCTTGATCTGTGATCTATGACCGTATTTCATTCCTTCTGTGTGTACTGAGAAAAAAAAAAATTGTTTGCAGTTTTTGTGGAAGAATTTGACTATTTAATAATCAGCTCATGTGGTGTGTAAATTTGTGGTTTGTTTTTTGTGGCAAAAGTTAAGAAAATATTCCGATAAATTTCGTGCTGTTTGGAATTTTAGTGGTTGAATTCAGCAAAGCAAATGCTGGACGAAAAGAGATTGAAATAGTTTAGCGCACCATTTGATTTATCCCGTTAATAATATACCATTGAAAATGATGTCAAGTGAGAATTCAACCAGGAAATGATGCACATTTTATACTGGAAATGAGAAATGTTTGTTGATATTAAGCACACGCTTCCTGATGCCAGTAATTTACTTAATGTGCTGTTCGCATTAAATTAAATGTTCACGTATCACATGAATAATGATGCCTTGAAATAACTCACTGTTCAAATATTCTGGCGGTTTATGTGACATTTGATATGAATGCAGATGAACACATACTACGACATACGGATGATTTCCCATACAATTTCCGTTTCATGTTTTGTTTCAACCCCGAAAACGGAAAAGGCGTTCCGTTTGATGAGAATAAATGCATAAGTCCTGAAGGCGAACATAGCAACTGTAAATAGATTTTTGCCAGCATTTCCGATCAAAATGTTTTGCATTCCATTGAATGAATCAAGAGCATTTCAAGCTGCCTTGAATTATATCATTGCGACATGCAAGAATTCACATATGCCAAGTCAACCATTTTAAGTCTCAAGAGGCTCAGCCATTCCGATTATATATTTTAACTGTTTTTTGTGTCGGTGTGTCGGTGTGTCGGTGTGTCGGTGTGTCGGTGTGTCGGTGTGTCGTGTGTGTCGGTGTGTCGGTGTTACATTTTTAATTCAAAAGTGAAATGTATTCGTTTCTCATTGAATTATATCCGACTTATGTTGCAGTAAACATTTCAAAATGCCGCATTTTGTAAATGTTCAATCAATTTTTCGCTCATGTGCACATGTTTCTTATCATTGGCATGTATCTGCTGCGTGTGCAAAAAAAAAAAATAAAGAAAAACTCATACAATTATGCCAGCATTTTATCAGAAACCTTAGCAACTGACTATAATAACAATATCTATAGTCAACACTGTTTTATGTAATACCAAGCATTCCACTTGAAACACAATGGCAAACAGCATGGATTCGATCAATAATTCCATTTGATTCTACGAAAAAATTGTATCAAATATTTGCTGTTGTAGCTTGCAAAATTCTGAATGGCTTGGTTAGCACAATCTGTATATTAGCTTGATGCACCATTTTGATTTAAGTTGAAAAGTACTACTTCACAAATTGTTTGTTATGAAAACATTTTCACCATACATACATTTACAACTTTTTAACAATTGAACAATTGATGATTTTAACATTTGATTTTATTTCAACATTTGAATGTTTGTAAAATTAAAAACATATGAAGTTTGAAATATATTTTATGGTTTTTTCATTCAAAAATTTTCCATTTAAAATTGTAAGAAACATTTTTACCATTCAAACAATAAACTCAACTTCTGAACAATTCAAAATTATGAAAAATTCCTGAAGAAAAAATTGAATATTCATTATATGTTTGTTTCAATCAATGTCGAATTTGGCACTTTTTCAGTTTTTCAAAATACATTCGGCAACAAATTTTGAGCTTCACAGCTGTGTATGTTTCAATTTGTCTTGTTTGCTAATGTTCTTCCATCTGTTTTAATGTATATTTAACTGTTATTAGCGCTGTCTAACTGTGTGTGCACTGATGTCATTAGTGCTGTCATTACAAATTCGATTTTGAAAGCCAATTTCAGTATGAATGCAAATTGAAATTCAACCAATAAAAAAAAAAAACAACAACAAATAAACGTTGTAATGTAACAAAGGGACTCGCTTCATTCGCGAATAAAAACATTGACTTGACATTGTTACAAATTGTTTTTTAATGAAAATACGAAAATACAAAAAGACACACAACTCAATGACACAATTATGAAGTATTTGAAGTGACATGACCGGGTGCGACTGTATATTTTTCTCAAATTGCTCGTTGAAAATGTTGAATGAAATTTGGCTTCGTTTTTTTTTTTTTTTTTTTTTTTTTTTTTGTTGCATCGTTTATAAATAGAACAAATGTATTTTCAGCATAGTTAGTCTTTTGGGAGAATTCAGTGAAAATGAATAGATCTAATGTTCGCATTGAATGGCATTTTAAGTTGAAAAGGACACAAATAGCATCATTTTGTGTCAGAATTGAATATGAAATACCATTTCAATTGAAATATGATGTATTTTCATTATGTTTACTGTAATTTAAATGGAGAGAAAATTCATGATTTTGATAGCAAAGTACACTGGAGAGTAAATAAACTTTTACATTTTCTCATTCTCGAAGATTCTCCTTTGCATTCTATTGAATGTATTAAAATTCATATTTTCGTTGTAGCTAGAGAAACTGTTTGTAATATTCACAATATTTACAAATAAAAATATAGCATGCGAATGAATTATAAAAGTAAATTCTTTCACGAAAATTCATTCAAACAAAATTGTATTCAATTCAATTTTAAACATCAGACGAAACAAATATGGTGTCGTGTATTTTCTTTTGCACATTTTCCAACAATCAATAAGAGTAAACTCTTAAAACTATCGCATTCTTTACATAAAATGTAGTTACGCGCCCTCGATCACGTCTACCATTTTGAATTAATTTAATGACCCAGTTTGAATGGATAAATACGTGATTCTATTGTCAAAAGAGGTGATGTTCGTATTATATGATGAGCCATATGCTTCATATAATCTGGTGTGCAGAGATGCACATCATTATATTAAATCAAGTGTATACGCTTCGATGAATTATTTTGTAACATTTTCGTGGAATAATTTTCATTTGAAAAAGCTTCACATGAAAAATTAAACAGGGAAGGAAACTTCTTTCCTTTCTTTCTCTCTCTGTCTTTCACTCTCTCTCTCTCTCTCTCTCTCTCTCTCTCTCTCTCTCTCTCTCTCTATCTCTCTCTCTCTCTCTCTCTCTCTCTCTCTCTCTCTCTCTCTCTCTCTCTCTCTCTCTCTCTCTCTCTCTCTCTCTCTCTCTCTCTCTCTCTCTCTCTCTTTCTCTCTCTTTCTTTCTCCCTCTCTATCTCTCTCTTTCTCTCTTTCTCTTTCTCTTTCACTCTCTCTTTTTTCCCGAATAGATGAAAGGAAAAAAAAAAACCATTTCAATAGTTGCTTAAAATATGGAAATCGATTCAATATTTGGAATCATGTTCGCTTCATTTGCATTACGTATCGAAGCACAAAGTTGAATAAACTTCTTGAATTTTTTCCGTAAAAGAAATCCAATATGTTTTATCAAAGAGCTAAAAACTCGAATATATATTATAGAAAAATTCGAACACATTTTGTAAAGAGAAAAAAAAAAAAAAAAGCAAAAACGAAAATTGATAGCGCCAGTTGAAAGCATTGTACAGGATCAATTTGAATTCCATTAAGAAAATGTAAAAACAACAACCGAAGAAGATCGAAGCCAATGTTAAAAATCGAATAAATTTTCATTTTGCATAAAACTTTGTTTCATGCAATTTCGTCCACTGCTAGTTAAAAATTGGTTGTTCGATCAACAAATCCATAAAGTTTGATTTTATGGTATTTGAATGTGAAATGTTCTTCGTTGTTGGTTACACTTTTTTGACATACTGTCTGCACATAATGTTCCATTTACTGTTCAAAAAAAAAAAAAAAAAAAAAGAAAAAGAAAAAGAAAAAAACCGTCACAAAACATTTCACAAAGTAATAATGTCAAAAATTCAAAATAAAACGTTGCGAAACGAATGAAAAGATTTACAGTAAGCATTTGCAATGTGGAATTTATGCATTTTTCACATTTTATATTCAATTTGAATGCCACATATGCCAAAAAGACATATCGATGCGACGAAATGAATGTGAAATCAAAAAAATAAACCACAAAACAAAAGCCACAAAATACAAGCACTTAGCTCACAAAATACTAGCTTGTATGCTCACAAATGGCACAAATCATGAAATCACTCAGCAAATGGCTGGTGAAATGAATGTTGTCGACAATAAACGGAGTCAGATGAAAAGAGTCAAAGGGAGAAACGAACTAGATGAATATAAAAAAAAAACACGTCCCAATCGATGTGCGCCATGACGCCTGTTTGTCTCCAGACAAATTGAATGTTCGTCTCGAATTGTGAACAGAAAAATGTGTTTAGTTCTGTGACGACAAACAACGATGATTTCTGAACTCAATCGAAACGCTTTTACGTGAGATGATTAGTTTGTACTTTTTCGTTCATGGTGCGCATTTTTTTTTTTTGCTCGACAGTTGAGTCCATTCACTCTTGAATGCTCACGTGTTGGGCCAAACAGACAATTTCGTAGAACAATCAATTGAACGAATTTTCTTTTGAAGGAAGAATTTTAATTTCCTTCAAAAACAATGATACAAACATCGAGGCCAGGTAGATTCTTTGGAAAATAATCAGTCCTTGTTTTTCTGAATTCATTATGCTTATTCACATGAAAATGATTGAGATACTTTTCATTGTTTTTATATCAACGTCGGTCAATGAGATGGAAGTTCTTGGAAAAAACAACGATCAACAATATGAAAAAAAAAAAAAAAAATAAATAAATAAAAAAAAATAAATAAATAAAAAAAACTAAAACTACAGCAAAAACCTTGATACTTCTTGGTAATTTCTGAATCCATATCAGAAAAATGGAATAATAAAAATGGTTGATAACAGAAAAGTGGAATATATTATGATAAAGCAAATGTTATGCTTCGAGTTCGAAGCATGGGTTTTCTCTTGATTATGACAGAAAAATGTCGATATTTTTTTTATAGAAATTCAGTTTCTATGTTTTGCATCTCTCTCTAGTTATCATTCCTTTTCCCCCTCACTCCTTTCGTTCTCTCTCTCTTTCTCACTCTTTCTCTCTCTCTCTCTCTCTCTTTTTTCTCTCTTTTTTGGTTTATTTTTCCCATTCTCGCGTCTTCTCTCATAATAAGTATCCTTTTTCTTCTTTATTTTCTTTTTTTCTCCTCTGCTTATTTCCGCTCTCTTTTCTCATCTCACTGCTCTTCCATTGCATGAGAAAAGCGAGGAAAAAAAAATCATTTTGTTTGTTTATTCAAAAGAATCGCGAACATTTTGCATATTTACACATCATACACGATTCATTGGCATTTTCTTTGAAGTAAAAATAATTTGACAAGATAGACATAGCGAAAAATCAGTGAAATGAAGAAAAACACAATATTTGCACAAATATGCAACAAAGAGCATTGAGCATGAATCAATTGAAAATGTTCAAAGTGAATCAGTGAATGTCAATTCCATAAAAGAAAGAAATGGAGGAACATATTTTCTTGGTAAACAACTGGATTAGCGGTAAAATGTTATTGGCCTCTGGCATGTTTTCATTTTCAATGGAATTTCAAGTGAATGGAAAAATATGATGTTTGACGTTGAAAAAAAGCATACATAAATGGATTTGGTGCGGTGTTGGTGTTTTTTTTTTTCTTTCTCTCCATTCTTTCACTTTTGTGCAGTCAGCCAAAAAAAATTAATGTTCCATTTTGTGTGTGCTTTCATCTACACTCTTTCTCTCTTTTATGTATACAGTTTCACTTGATTCCGTATTGAATTGGCACCATTTATGTTATATTATACAAGTAGATTAACATCTATGGGTTGTTTTCTTGTTCTGTAGACCATTATCCAGTCAATCGAATAAACAGTATGCACAGCATTCTCTGTCGGCTCATCAAGTCAAGCTTCTTTGACATATAGAACAACAAAAACAACAACAAGAAGAAGAACATATAGAAGACTGTGTTATTGTCGGCTTTTTATTACCATTCACTCAATTGAGACAACATTTTCTTTATTATGATCCATACCACCATTATGATGCTATGTATTTTCTTTTGTTTGTCGTCACAATTCATTTTTAGCACGGGCACTTTATATTCTTTTCATCAATTCAAGTGAAAAGTAAGCCTTGGCATAATAATAAATGGACATGTTGATCAAACCCCCATCCTTACGAAATTCACAAACTCTTTATCTCTATCTCTATCTCTCTCTCTACCTCTCTCTCTCTCTCTTTCTCTCTCTCAACTCTCGATATCATTCATTATTATGCGAGTTATTTACGGATCAAACCAAACACAAACATTTTCATGCCAACAAATATAAATTCCAGATGCGAATAATAACAAACAACAACGGCCTGTGTATTATTTTCGGCTGAAGAATGAAAATGAAAAAAAAAAAGGAATCGAAGGAGTGATAGTTTGATTTTACGACAGCTACATTGACTCTATCTATTGAAGAAAGGTATCATATATTCTTGGTTTTTGTGAGTTTCCATTTGTTTGATTTGATTTTTAATATTGTTTGAGATGCTCTCGAGTGCACAAAAATTGAATGACAAACAGGAGAGAAGGAGAGAGAGAAAGAGAGAGTGAGAGAGAGAGAGAGTGAGAGTGAGAGAGGGAGAGAAAGAGAGAGAGGGAGAGAAAGAGAGAGAGGGAGAGAAAGAGAGAGTGTGTGAGAGAAAGTGTGAGAGAGTGAGTGAATGAACAAAAAAAAAGGTATGTTCTGCAGTAAAAGAGTTCAAGTTATTGTTAGAATGGAGTCAAATTCGAGTGATTTCATTGCAAATTGAAATTGCTTTTTTTTCTCACTTGTTATGACAATGGAGATGGAAAGGAAGTGAAAACAAAGAAGAGCAAAATGGAATGAGTGTTATTTCAATATTTCCTTCAAGGCGGAGGAGAAATTATTTATTTCTCCAATTTTATCGAAAATCTCATTAAATTGTTCTGTGATGTGAATATTTTATCCATTTTGTTTACGAACATAGTTGATGCGAATAAAAATAGACTTTTTCAATCTCAAATCGTAATTTAAATTTGAATGTGTCGTTTGTCTGATGGTAGGTAGTGACTACCTGATAGTCAGCAGAATAAAAATACCATGTGTCATCAAAATTCAATAAATTGCCGTGCAAATGCCTTTCGATGCCATATTGTTGTCAGTAAAAAAAAAAAATTTAAATTAATTGGGTAGAGCGGTGAATGTATCAGTTTGGGCTTTGGTTTAACGACGAGAACTGAAACTGAAATATTGTAAATCGCCCGAATTTGCATCACATATTTGAAAAAACGCCTAATTTAACACGTTCCATTATACATATAATGCTTTTCAAATGAATTTTTAAAATTGCCGACGCTCATTGAAATTGTATGCGTCTGCAGAGAAACTTCTGTAACCGTCTGTAAGAAAAATTTAGATTGCGAGTAACGATTTCGAAGAAAAACGGTCATTACATTTTCTATTCTATTACTTAGCCAAGGCAAGCGAATTAATAATTGATTTAACGAAAGTCCAGCGTTTCATGCTTTGTGCACCGCCTACAATTAACAGGGAAAAAAAGAACATTTCTAGAAATTAACAAACCAATTTCTTGGCATTCACCCAGGGTGAAAAAAGCCTCCGGACGGACATTTAATTCATGATACGAACGGAACTATTGCGTAAAAAACACTTTGTAGCTTAAGTTTTAATGAAAAAAACACAAAAAGAAAAAAGATTTCTCATCGTCATTTACAAAAAAAAAAAAAAAAAAAAAAAAAAATGAGCAAAGGTACAATTTAATGCGTAATTCCTTTCATAATACCGTAGCGTAAAGGTGGCGCTTACAATTGATCAATTTATTATTTAAGTAAAAAGCTTTTTCGAGAATGTGACGCCAATTCATTGGTTTTAGCCTTATCAAAGTTCTTCTTTATCGTATACGATAAATACTTGAAACCTTCCCTTACGATGTGAATGTTAGGAAATGTTTACATTCGATATGCACGTCATTGCGCCTTAAAAGATACAAAAGTTCAAAGGCCATAATTCAAAAGCATTTTTCATGTTGGCTTCTGGCATATTCATGATAAAATTCAATCTCATCTCTCTATTTATATTTACAATTTGCGGTCGATGTGTTTTTATCGCTAAAATAATTTTATTGGTCGAAATGTGTCCGGAAAATGAGAGCTTCCCTCCGCGATCCGAAAAAAAAAATGTATGACCCAATTTAATTACCTGCTTGTGATGAACGCAGTTGCTTTAACCTGTCGAATACCGCGCTTGTTAATCATGAAAGCAATAACTAATGAGCTTTAATGATATACTGATTCGGAAATGATTTTGGTCCAAGCATTTCCATTTGAACCACACACACACACACATACACACATACATTTACTTACCAAATTGCAAACTTATATCCATTTTTAGCTTTTATCGCATTCATCATTGACGTCATCAGCTATGCAATGTTACTTATTTTATCCGACGAAAATATTTACAATATTTTTTCCTCATTTTCGACGACGCAATAAATTTTGGTTAAAGCCAATCAAATGGGTCCACCAACTTTGTTTGACACATCATTCCACTGCCATAAACCGATCTCACTCTCTCTCTCATTCTCTCTCTTTCCTTCTCTCTTTCTCTCTCTCTCTCTCTCTCTCTCGCTCTCTCTCTCTCTCTCGCTCTCTATCTCTCTCGTTCTCTATCTCTCTCGCTCTCTCACTCTCTCGCTCTCTATCTTTCTCTCTCTCAGTCTCTGTCCCTGTCTCTTAACCGAATATCGTTGTTTAATGTTTATTGTTGTTTTTGGTTTTCTTCATTTTACCCTCAAATAAAGTGTCTGCATCGGCTCTGATTATGCCATGTTGTTTATACATTTTATCCTCCTGTCAGTTTATCGAAAAGCCAACGAGATAAAAAAAAGTGTGCAAAGGGCCTCACTTCTCCATATATGAACCAAAATCAAACACTCTTGGTGACCAGACGTATTAAATCTTCATCAGACACTAAAGGAACATGGCAGCATTTTTTCCACACCAAATTTTCGCATATTGCGTTAGCATTGGCACAAAGCAATTTCATCATAAAGCTTTTAAATATTGCATTATGAATTTAAATGGGAGAAAAAAAAAAATAATAATTTCTTTTTTCGTTTTCAACAAACCCTTTCCAAATTCATAAAGCATTTACTGTGCATGTTACAGAAGAATGCCGCCATCATGCACATTGCAGTCAACACACAAAAGAAAGAAAAAACATGTGACGAATGACAAAAAAAAAAAACACAAAGGACGCAATGAACAAACGAAAAAAAAAAAAACACTCAAAGACCAATTCTAATATGAAAGCATGAAATTTTAACATCGCTTGAGTGATTTTCAATTCAAATGTTCCAATAAAACGAAAAAAAAAATTATGAAAAATCCGGCAAAAATAGAAAAAAGATGAAAAATTGAAAAAAGGGAAAAAATGGAATAATTTTCAAGGCAAAAGAAAAAAAAAATCCAAAACGGAAAAATGAAACAAAAATAAGATCAATCATTTGAAAAAGTCATTCGTCTCGTGTTTTGGCATATTTTTTTTTTATCAGTCAATGGAGTAAGATATAAAAATAGCATTAACACATTCATTCATGTTGAGAGAAGAAAAAAAAAAACATTTTCTTCTCTTTGACTTCAATTTCCATTCGTGTCTGAAATGAATGGGAACCATTATTGTGTCATGAATGGTTTGTCCGTTTGAACTTTTCGTTCTAAATAAATGGCCCATTTTGCCTCGCTATTTTCTTCATCGCTCATAGACCCATAAACACAATGATATTAAAATCAAATATTGTGCGTTGTCTTAACGAAGAAAAAAAAAAAAGACGAAAAAAATGCTTGAAATTATATTGGACTCATCGCAATTTATATTCATTCTTAATCCCAATGAACATTGATGAGAAATTTTCCGTACAAGTAATTAGAATCATTCTTTAAGAAAGAATGAATCCAATAAGCCTAATGAATAAGTAAGGCATTTGTTACATCCGACAAATTTTTGGCCAGACAATTATTCGGTACGCACAATTCAAGTAAACGATCATTGTTGCGCTTGCTCAATATAAATTTGCAGGTGTTCGAATGCCTTTAATCTAATAATTAAGTTTTCATTGAATTTTTTTGTTTTTTGTTTTTTTTTTTTTTTCGTTGTTCGTTGTTCATTTGGTAAAATTTGGCATTTCATTTTAGGGTAACTAGTTTTTCACCAATGACGTCAATGTTTCACCGTAAAATTTAATGGTTTCAAAATTGCGTTTGAAATGCGTGAGCGAAGAGAAAATGCAATTTACTCAATTTATGGATTCGAAAGAGGGAAGAGCAACGTAAAAAGGATGCTACACGTGTGTAAAAGTTGAAAAACAAACGACAAATCAGTCCTATGCTATGTTGTAATGATGATGCTTATTGCCACTGACTGATGACGCGATATCAAACGGCTTGGTGTGAATAAAGAAGAAACAAAAAAAAAAAACTCTTTGACGCCATTTATTAAACAAATCTCATTACGAACATTGTTCGTAAAACAAACAGCCACCAATAAATGCTTCACATTTAGCTCGAAATTTGCTTATGAGATTTTTTTTTTTTTATGTTTTTTGGTTCCTTTCATTCTCCTCACCTTGGTGCGATTGTAGAGCAACGGTTCAACTACGATTCTGTGCGCCGTTTTTTCTCTCTGTTTGGCAAAATGCGTGTATTGAAATCCAATTACACACGCACATCCAATGTGAGAAGATTCGACGCGACAGCCTTTTTGCGATTCAAACAGATACTATTACATTGCATATATGGGCATTGGGAATTTTTTGATGCACGTATACGATTCAGGATGAATGCCATGTGATATCAATATGAATCAAGTGACGAAACTTTTTATTTCAATCGAAAAATACTCAACATTTTGAACATATCAGCTTTGATATATCATATCCAAGCATTCACGTCATTCAATGTTTTGTACACTCTGCAAACGAATTGGAAATTTTCATGTGATATTTTGGTAACATTCGAACATTTACCTTTTCTTTCCTCTTTTGTTCAATAAATTCACATTAAATCCCATGCGCTGATATGAAATTTACTTTAGTATTAAATTGATATCGCATACGAGCGATATGAATTGATGGGCAGAAAGGAATATTTCTGTGAAAAAAAAAAAAAAAAATAAAAAAAAATAAAAAATTACACGATGAGTGAATATTTCGATGAACGAATAATAACTCGATGAAATGTTCTATCGAACAAATTTCGAAGAACTAATATTACGATGTGAATGGGCGTTATAGGAAAAATCATACACGGGAAGAGAAGCAGGTGAAGAGGGAGAGAGAGAGAGAGAGAGAGAGAGAGAGAGAGAGAGAGAGAGAGAGAGAGAGAGAGAGAGCGAGAGCGAGAGCGAGAGAGAGAGGGGAGAGAGAGAGAGAGATAGAGAGATAGAGAGAGAGCGAGAGCGAGAGAGAGTGAGAGAGAGCGAGAAAAAATGTAATTCAATTTCGATTGTTTGCGCACAGACGTTTTATAAATGTTTTACCCAACTCAAGTTCAGTTTGTACTAACGTTAGTACGTTTATTTTTTTTTTTTTAGCAAATAATAAACGGTAATTATATTTACGACAACTGGTAATAGCCGATAATTTTTATAAAAAAAAAAAAACCATCAATCAGTTTCATTTAAGTGTTTAATAATCAGTCGTTGGCTGCTTACGTGACCTACCACATACAGCATTTATCCAGTTGTTAAATGAAATTGACGTAAACGGAGTGTGTACAATTGTGCCAGTCGTATTTTATTTTATCCATTTTCTATGCAAGTATCATTGATACACTTCGTTCAGTTCAACGATTTGTCATAAACAGAAATTGTACACACGGAGAGAGGTGAATTTAGCGAATATGTGCACACCAAATACAAATGGCGAAAAATGCGTATGTGATATGGCATGTAATCCATGATTGCATTCTCAAAGCAAAAAGTCATAAGCCATAAGTCGTAGTCACATTAGTGTCTCGCATAATTCACACGTAACATAGCATTTCATACTAAATGCCACAAACCATGGTGTGAAATGAAAAATACTGATTTTTTTTTTTTACTATAAAAACCACCATTCTAATGATATGAATTGTCGTACATTCACTTGATTTTAACTGGTTGAATATGTGTTTGCACAGCTTGCAATCGATTTTAAATCGATAAAATTGAAATCAATTCATGTGAACAAGCTGTCATCACAAAACCATTATAAAGTTATAACGCAACGATGCCCAACGAATCATTTTTCATCTACTTATCTCACACTCAACGATACCTTCCATTCTAATACTTTTTATCACGCTTAAAGCAATACAGTATGTTGTGGCCGAAATGTGGTTGCAAATATCACGGAAATTTGTTACTGCAATTTAATACTGATGCGAAAATAACATTTACAAAATGAGTGAAAATTATGTTTCGTTTCGAATTTGTTTCGTTCAATAACTGGTAAAATTGAATTTCATGATTGTAATTGGATACAAGGGCATCGAAATGTTTTTTTTTTTTTTTTTTTTTTTGTGGCCATTTTTACCTATCGAGCTTTTTCTTGTTCATGGCCTTCACGTAGATTTCACGCTGTAAAATCTGATCATTGAAAACAAACAATATTCAATTCCTATTTGATTTTTAAATGGGTGTGTTCGTTTCAAAATGATTGAATTTCATGTGTAAAAAAACGTGGATAACAACAAATCAAAATATTGTCGATACACAACACTGATTACATATTCACTTTCATCCATCCATCCATCCATCCATCATTGCAATCAATACATTTTCGATTCATTTACAATTTAGATGGGCCGATCCTGAAGCAAAAACACACATTTGTTTTACTGTCATTTATTTGTTCCGTTGTTTTACGCAAACAAATGAAATGGAGCGAATCAAACCAAAGCAATAAATGTGAATATCATATCATGTTTTCGTATAATAAAAATGATAAAAGGAAAATGGTCAAATTTTTGTTGAAATAAATCAATACTGGACTGGTCATAGTGGAATTCAATGTGAATCATTTGGTTTTTTTTCTTGTGCATTGACGAAAGCTGTATTATATCTTTGATTAAACCGATTCGAAATACATAGATTGAAATAATTACATTTGGTTCAAGTGATAATACAAATGGTTTATTTTTCAATTTATGTTGAATTCAATAAATGTTTCGTGCGAAAATGAGCTAAAAATCCAATTATATATACAAAATAAAATACGATTATGAGCGCCTTAACGAAATGTTGTCAATGTCAATTTTGTAGTTGCAAAATACCATTTCACTTTTCCACATATTGCTGTCCTTTCAACCATCAAGTCATTTAGACAAATTGTATTTTCAAAAAGCCAATGACATTTTTCGTATTGCAAATGAAAATTCAACATGCACAAAGGGGCTAACTAGTTAAATGCTTTTGACCAAGAGTAGCTTGGTTGGACTCCGACGTGTCGAGAAAAAGAAAACAGTTAATCAAAAAGTGTTAATGACCTTGAAAAATCTGTTTATTGAATATGAGATTATGACGCGAAACAGTGATTGTGCGCGAAATGGATGTCGCATGCGACAGAGAGAGAGAGAGAGAGAGAGAAAGAGAGAGAGAGAAAGAGAGAGAGAGAGAAAGAGAGAGAGAGACTGAGAAAGAGAGAGAGAGAGAAATAGAGAGAGAGAAAGTGAGAGAGAGAGAGAGAAAGAGAGAAAGACAGAGAGAGAAAGAGAGAAAGAGAGAGAGAGTATGAGCAAAAAAGAGGAGCATTTCTAATGAAAAATGTAAAGCAAAATGGTAACGATACTTCAAAAAGGGAAAAAAAAAGAAGAAGAATACTTATCATTAGCTCCAGTGGGGCTAGATTCATATCGGCAATGTTCTCCCTTTGGTGCGTCACTTTGACTCGCAGCTGCTACTTTCGGTTAATATTTCATTAAAATTAATGGCCGGCACATTTGTTTTCTGTCTCGATTTATTTCAAAAACCCGAATTGTAACTGGAATGTTCTGACCGACCGCCATTCCATCTTCATATTTCGAATGGTTAACGCTTGATTACATCTGGAATTGCCAAATCATACACAATAGAAGATTTGATAACAAACAAGAAGAATAAAGCTCTTGCTCTCTCTCACTCTGTCTCTATCTTTCTTTCTCTCTCTCGAAAAAAGAAATGTATTGTTATTCATTATTTGAAGCAGCAAGTGTGGAATGCATGTATTTTGGACCTTTTGTTCAAACTAAACCATGTTTTGAACTGAAACATTTGCAAATCGCTTGAATGGCAATAATTTTATGTGCACTCTTGCAACGTAAATATTTATCGATATGGACAGAACAAAAGGCCAACAGAAAGTAATGTCGTAATATATGCGAAAATATGCAAAATTCCATGAAGGGTAAAACAAATCCTCTCTGCTTTATGCTTACTTTTTCACTGTTTTTCGCAATATATTTTAATCTCTGCGCTTTTTTTCCGCGGCCAACTTTGAAAGAGCCAGAGAACGAAAAAAAAAAATAACCAACGAAATATGAAAACTGGAATTCAAATATGTTGCTTGCCACATAAATTCCAACAGTTTCGTTTTTATTCGGAAACACAGACCATGGCCAAAACAAAAAAATGGCATAGAAAAACGTGTACATTCCTCTGTTTCCAGATGGCTTCACCGAATATCAGGCCAATGCATTATGAGTGTTGGAAATATGAAATTTATAAACGGAATCGAAATAAAGATTGAAAGCTCTACGTGAAAATCATTTCAATTGAATAGTCAAAGCGGTAAAAACGACAAACATTGTTAGCGGGATTCATTAGATTGGCTGAAATGTGTATGTTTTTTTTGTGTGTGTTTGGGAACTGAAATGATTTTTTGTCTGGTACAGCGAAATGTGTCCCTTTAGGCTAAATCGTTATTTTGACTCTTCAAAGGCACTTTAATATATGCGCCAATCTAGTTATGTAGCGCAAAGCGACATTTTTTCCCACTTTGAACCAGAGAGAAAAAAAAAAGAAAGAGGGTGAGGGAGAGAGAGAGAGACTGAGTGTGAGAGAGAGAGAGAGAGAGAGAGAAAAAAGAGAGCGAGAAAAAAAAAAATAAATAAATCATAATATCTGCGAATTTGTGCCTTTGACCTAACAAAACTCTATAAGAGGGATTTGAACTTGGTGGGGAAAAATTGGTGTTATCACGCTAGAAAAACGAATTTTTCTTTGAATTTTTTGAGTGAATACAAAAAGTTTGACCTTTCGTTTCTGGCATTTTATTATTTCGCTTAGTTTTGAATTTTTATCTACATTTTTTCCTAGCTAAAGTGGTTTTTTCCTAGCTTAAGAAAACAAGACAAAATGTGGAGGGTGCATTACTCCTGAAATAATAAAGATAGAAAAGAAGAAAGAGGTGGGATGGACGAGATGGATGGAAATCTATTTGTGTAGAAAAATAAACAAACGTAATGTAAACACAATTGTATCCAAGTGTTGGTACAATAACGTGAAGCTTAAGCAAAAAAAAAAAAAATCTCATTTCGTTATGAGAGCCACTAAGAAGTTAGATAATTAGACCAAGCGAATAGACAAACAAAGAGAAAGCGAATAGAAAAAAAGTTATCGATACGAAAGTTGAGACAAATAAAAGCAGCAAATAAAAAAAAAAAAAAAATAGAAAAGAAATTGAGAAGATCAGAAGAAGATGAAAACGAGCGCGTGTCAAATTGAGTGACTTCGACTAAAGCGATTTTGAATTGTCTGACGAAGTTTTACTTGTAATAGCTTTTGTCTCGGTCAACATCTAACGAGAGAATACTAACCCAAAATTGACAATAAAATTACTCAATTTTATTGCCTTGAAATCACTTTTTGACTGATTCACTTAAACGAGCCATTTTAGCCGAAGACATTCAGCTAACACCATTTGGCCAACGCTTTGAAGGCTTATTGCCTGTTGGAAAAATGGATGTTTGCTTTTTTCCAATGTAATGGATACACACATTTATCGAACTCGTGCAACGCAAACTATCGTTTTAATGGCACACAATTTATATATACATTGTCACATGACAGAGCATTTTGATTCTCTTGGAATCGATCCGATTATCAATAATTATATCACTGTGCAACAAATTGTGGGGTCAATTTAATACCCAAGAAAACGACATATAGGGATTAAAAGGTATTGGTCCCAATAGTCACCAGCCGCGAGCTTTTCCCCGATAGTCTACGTGGGAAATTTTTAATGAGCTGATGATTTTATACCAAAAAATCCTAATAACTTACTAGTGAAACTATTATTTAATAACTTGTAGAATATGTTTTAGACTGTCGTATGTTTCCTTGGTATTTGTATTCAGAGCAATAGGTATGGGATTTTTTTGTGTTGTCAACGTAAAGTAAGACTGCTTTTAATGTCGATTTGGATGCTTCAATAAAAAGACGCCAGTCTTCTGGTGCATAAACAATGCTCATGGCTCCCATAAGGCCACGAATATTTTTGCAAAATCGTTCTCTTCATTGATGGTAAAGTATTGAAGAAATAGCGATTGACGATTTCGAAAAGAAGTCACTTTAACTCCAGGAGCCAAAACATTTGCTGCTCTAAGGTGAGATGCCAGAATTTCGGATTTTCTTTAGGACAATTTAAGTTCTCGAACTATCGAATCCAAGCGTAAAATTGCAAATAAATATAGTAATATGAAGCGTTTGAAAGACTCACAATTTTGAAAAATCATCAGCTCATTAAAAATTTCCCACGAAGACTATCGGGGAAAAGCTCGCGGCTGGTGAATATTGGGACCAATACCTTTTAATCTCTATATGTCGTTTTTTTGGGTATAAAATCGTATTGCACAGTAATTAATTGTTCATGATGACCCCACCAATTAAAGTGCAGTAAATTGAAAAGATAAAATAAAAATCAAATCGCTCTTATTACGTTTCTGTTCCAAGCAACTGATTTGAAAAGTTCAATAAATAAACTTGCATCGCAAAATAGCTCAATGTATTTACATTATCATATCATGAACATTGAATTCTGTTGAAAATCACTTTACTCTGTAAATTTGTCTTGATTGAATTTCTCTGAAGTGAAACTGACGTCAAGCTCTTTCTCCCTCTCTCTCTTTCTGTCTCTTTTTCTCTCCCTCTCTCTCTATTTTGAAGTGTAAGAACTTTATTGTGATGATTAAATAAAAGTGGTCGAAAATGAGTGCCACGTGCAAAGCAATATTAGGAGTTTCCATTGTATTGACTAACAAAATTTTTGCATTGATGACACTCAACACAACAATGTTTGATAGCAAAATAATGCTATTAATCACAGAAAGATAAACTCAAATAAATTGAATTTTGAGCAACGAACGTTGAATAACAAAACGATGCCAAACTATAAATTTATGTCTCGAGTGAGGTTGAGCTGCTTTCGCGGAAAATTAAAACGATATTATATACGATGATAGAATGAGCGAAAATAAGTGGGAATCAAATTGACGTTAGAATCCATTAAAATGCATTCGAAGCAAACACTTTAGTGAATGTACGTTCAAACAATGTATTTCTAAAAAAAAAAAGTGAACATTGTTTGAAAAGCGAATGTAATTAAATTTATCAACGTATTTCATTGTATAAAATTAGTTTGATGATTGGCACTTGATTTTTATCAATTTACCTTTATCGTATTTGATGTGCTGTGTTGAAATGACAGTGTAATCGAGCCCCTCTTAAATCAATTGAATTTTCAATGTTTTATGCATTTATTTGAGCGCTTCAAGGTGGCTGCATCATCACATGCTGCAGCCACCGATTAAATTAATTCATTCACATTACTTGCAAACTAAAGGTTAATCTTCGATAGCAACACCACGACACAAGCATGCAACCAAATCGACACGTGCCATCACTTAGCTTCTTTTCTTTATTCACACTCTTTCGCACTTTTTTGAAATAACACAATCTCGAAGCTTTTTTTACGATAAAAGCCAAAGACGATATTTTGATACTCATTTTATTCTTCTTTTTGTTATAATGTTTTGCCGACTCTCAACTTCTCATAGAAGTCGTCTATTTTTTAACCAATTTTCACTTGAATTTCTTTAAATGCATTTTTGCTTGTAGAATTTTTCGTAACTAAAATGTTGCGCATTATTTTTGACTTCAACATTGAGAGCGCAAAAATTGTTGACTTCCTTAATAACAATTTATTATTACAATTTTCACGCTTTTATTATCAACAATAAACGAAATTACAACAATAATATAAAATCTAGCATAAAACACAAGCTTCAACGAAAAGTTTTTTTTTTTTTCTTGTCAAAAACATTGTAAAATGTATAATCAAAATGTGGCAAAAACTCTTCATCTACCGGATATTGCGATTTTAGAATGTAATTTCCGATACGAAAACAGCACCTGCTTTTGCAATGTCATGCGATTATTATTAAGGATTCCATCATTTCTATGGAAGATCAAAAACATTGCAATTATTAAACAAAATGATGAAAAATCATGCTTCATATTCACCGAAATTAAGTCAGCTTTCGAACAAACAAAAAAATGCTTGAAAAAGACACAAAAAGAAGGTGATTTGAATTGGAAAAGGTACCATGCAAATGTTTATTTAAACGAGTGAACCAAAAGTAACCAAACACTTTCAATAATAATGAATAATAAAAGGCAATGACAATGGGAGCAAATTGTTGCGCAATTCTACTTTCTTTCTATCGTTCTATCTCTCCCTCTCTCTCTCTCTCTGTCTCTCTCTCTTGTGACCACAAATGAGATGTTTTGTTAGAAAGTCGATGAGATACAATTCACCGATGTATTTGAAAAGTTTGAAATTCAACCTTTAATTCTCAATAAATCAGAGAGTAAATGTTTAAAAGTCAATGGGTAAAGGTAGGTTTTAATAATCCCTAGAAACCAATGGCTCACAGACAAAAACTCAAATAACAACAATTGTTCAAGTATTCAATTCCATTGAATTGTAATAAAAACATGCAAAGCTCTAATACCATTTTTGGTTTGAACAATCATCGCTGCTGCTGCTGCTGCTGCTGATGCTGGTGCCGTTCATTACAACATTTAACATTTGAAAAAGTGAAAGTAAACAAAAGTAAACACAAAACGACCGAATATGGAAAAGACAAGAAAAAAAAACAACGTTTTACGTTTGTATACATTGGAATCGTTTATGGTTTTTGTTTGAATTTTCGTTTATTTGGTAAATTGGTTGGTTTGCATAGAATTACATAACACATTTCTTGGAAATATTCTTGTCCCCAGCGACCAACGTGATATTTTCTAATTCGACCATTTTTTTTATTCACGTCTACGTTTACGCTATAGTGATAAGAACTAGCCCGGGCATCTGTTCATTGTGATACTGATAAATTCGTTTTTGATCATGATTAATAAGCGCCACCACCATTTTCCCCATGAATTTTCTTTTAAATATATAGGCGAAAGAGAGAGAAAATCAAAATAATTGATAAAATTATCGGTTTGATGTTTTTCGAAGAAAACAGCCATTGATGCGTGGCGACTTTTACACTCACCATTATCGACTATAATAGCCGAGCTTTTTCCACTCGTGTACATTCTCCCACTGATTGTTCTCCCCATCTCAATTTATCTCACGCTTTGTCACTCTTTTTATTTCTCTTCCGCTATCATTCATTCTCTCTATCACTCTCTCTCTTTCTTTCTTTATCTCTCTCTCTCTCTCTTTCTTTCTTTATCTCTCTCTCTCTCTCTTTCTTTCTTTATCTCTCTCTCTCGCCGCTTCATTTTGTGTGATGTTTGGAAGGTTTTTCTTCATTTTTCTTCATTTTTCTTGCTTTCCGGCTTTCTATATTCGGAAGGCAAACATGTAATTATTTTTATAAATACGTATTACTACATGGGGTCACAGGCCATGTAAACCATTACAAGATGTCAAAAACTAAAGAGTGCTCAGTGAATAACGTAGAATAAAGTCGAATACACACACACAAACACACATCACTCTCACATATCAATTAATTGGCGCTTGCCGAGTGAAACTTTTTCGGAAATTGTGTTTTATGTGATAAAACGTCTATCGAAATGTGTCGGAAATTCATGGCGTTAGCTTTATGACGTAACGTGTATTTGGCACGTGAACGACGGCATAAAAAGAACGAAAAACAATAATGGCGTGAAATATAAATTAGTTGTGTTTTTTTGTTCATGTTTTCTCGCCCCACAACATCTCTCTCTCTCTCTCTTTTTTCTGTATTTTTTTTCATTCCTTTGTAATTAGAATGTATTTGACGTGAAAATTGTTCAAATACCGTAACTCATGAAATGGCAAAAATATTTACACAGTGTTATATTGGTGATTATAACCGTTTATATTTTTCTTGTACAGCGACCACATGCCATTCACCAGAATTGTGCAAACTGTTTTTTTTTTTTTTCTTTTTCCGGAAATGAAACATAATTAAGTAGAAATTAATGCAAGAATTTTCATTCAAATGAAACAGAAATATAGAAAAATTATTGTACGCCTTAGAAACGATGAATTGTACGCATATTATTTTTTTTACAATTGACGCAATTTTGACCAAGGAGGCTCAGAAAAATTTGGAATAAACAACCCAAGTAAAAATTGACCATTCTTTCACGTCGAACACGCTTCTTTCACATCAAACGTAAGTGTTACGCCCAAATATACTGTGCAATGTATACTATGTTTGAGCGTCACGCTAACGCTCAATGTAGAAGAAGCGTAAATTTTTGCCTGGGCAAGTAGTATGGTTGCGGGCTTGGCAAATCTATACAAATTCTGTTTAGAAAATCAACAAAAACAAATAAATTTGTATTTTTCAAACAATGCAAATATTCACATAGTACAATTTCATTGAAATTAGATCAACGTACGAATATAGCGTATTTTTCGGTCTTTAAAACGTTTATATTTTCTGCATGAACAAAGAAAAAAATCAATATTTAAACATGACATAACTACGTCATTGCTTTTCAAAATGGTATTCTCCAAACATTTCCAAAAATATTTCATTATTTCAAAATTTTCATAACAGTTTGGTCTACACTTTACAGTTTTATCTTTGGAAAAAAAAAAAATTTGAAAACTTTGCATCGTAATTAAAGTATAAATTAGAATCATATTAAATATACTTTTTGGAAGTTATAAATATGAAATAAACTTTTAAATCTACACGTTTAGAAAATTTGACGTAATCTCAGCTATAAAATGGCTCACGCTAACATTTCAATTTCCATCCGACGTATAATGATATAAACGGAATTTCATGTACGTAAAAGAATGTGTAAACACTTCCGTTGCATCTCTCGAATTTCAAAGCCGGAATTACGCTGAATTTTATATGATTGCTTAGCTCCACTTTAAGCATTCATCTTTACATTTGTTTTCGTTGTGTATACGCTTTGTTTATTTTGTAAAAGAAATTGAGAACACTGGATTGAAGAAAAATGGAATGAAAGTGAGACAGACAGAGAAAGCGAGAGAGAGAAAGAGAGGGAGAGGGAAAGAGAGAGAGAGAGAGAGAAAGAGGGAAAGAGGGAGAGAGAGAGAGAGAGAGAGAGAGAGAGAGAGAGAGAGAGAGAGAGAAAGAGAAAGAGAAAGAGAGGGAGAGGGAGAGGGAAAGAGGGAGAGAGAGAAAGAAAGGGAGAAAGCGACATAGAGAGAATAAGAAGGAGGAGAACGAAGTAAAGAGAAAAAAGAAACCACTGCGTCAAACGAGTTTGTACATCTATGCTATTGATCCGTCCTCTCGTCTTCATACGCACTGAAAACTGGAGCGAAACTTAAATAAGAAGCAAAGCAACGTAGTAATGAAAAAAATGCAAAAAAAAAAGAGGAAAAAAAATCAAGATAGAAATAGCAATAAAGAGAAGAAAAACAAGGGAAAAGTCATTTTGAGTTGAGAAAAAATCATTTGAAAATTGTAGAAGAAATAAAACGAGTGAATAATAACAAATTGCTAGTGATTTTGAGTGCCATTATCTGCAGTTCAAGTGTTTCAAGTCAATTCATTACAGTCAATGAAAAACATTATGCATCGATAAACAAATGCAATTTCTCGTATATATTTGTTTTCGTGCTTTGCTTTGTAAAATTTTGCTTTAAACCTTCCTTCATTCGATTATTTATGATGATCGGAACCATTTCGCATTTACATCGAATGGAACGAAAACAATGTTTAGCGCAGTTAATAGCAAATATAATGAAAGTATCGGATATGATGCGCATCCATTTCGTGTACAGTGAAAACAATCATAGCTTCAATTAATCGATCAAATAAATTGTGCTTAATTGTTGTCGATTAACACTCAAAACATTGACTAATTACAGCCATGCTAACGGTAGAAATTGAAGAATGTTTTGTTGTGATTGAGAATGTCGATAAAATAATAATTCATTAAATGCTTCGAATTCGTGTGGAATTTGTGCGTCCATTATCGTAATTATGTAATAAACCAATTTCCCACATACATTTTCCAGATGAATGAATTTTCTCCGAAAAATTTTCCATTGAAGGAATCCACGAAATAAATTGCATTTTGTTGACTAATGTTTTGTGATGGAAATGATTATATTTTGAAATAATTGTTTCACATGAAAGATTTCGAATAAATCGATCTTTTTCCGAATTCTCAATGAATATTCCGTCGGCCAAATAAAAATTTGTTAATATTTGGATGAGCCATTTAAGAATGATTTATAATCGAAAGCTATATGTCAAAATTCAGCATATTTTTTTGTTCATTGGTTTGTTTGTTTGTTTCGATTTTCATTCCTCTTTCCAACTTATCTAACACAAATTGTGTTACACAATCAGACCGTATCAAGTTTAAGCCACCAAACAAACATATCAGCATTTATACATGCGGCAATACAACTACCGTCTCGTCGTTTCAAATTTTATTTACCCATTCAATGAAACCGATATGCCAACCAAATTCAAAAAAGTCGAATTGTAAATAAATCAACAATAAAATTGTGCATCTTTATGAGAAATTGCTTTGGGATTCCGCAAATGATGGAGTTCTCACAAGACAACAACACTCTAACGCTCATTTTCTATTGTATTTCTGCCTCGTATTTCAATCCTTCGAAAAATGATATTAGCTCATGACTTTCTTTTGTTTTGTTTATTTATTCGCTTCACTGAATATATCTTCCCATTACGATTTCAAGACGAGTGATTTATTTAATTCATTCGATTGTTATTTCGCTCGAATGGCAATCCGGATCATTGTGTATTTGTTTTGTTTTCGGGATGCGACGAATTGTTTTTTTTTTTTTTTTTTTTTTTTTTTACTTGCATAGCGTAGATAACTGTGAATAGAAGGGATTCGAGTTTAGTTTGCCAAAATCGAAGCACGTTAAAAACATGAATTTAAGCGCAACATTAGAAGTTGTGATGGGAAATGATATGGCAATAAGCTTATCTAGCAAATTACTATCGACAAAATTGTGGGAAATCGAGAGAAATTTCGATTTTTTCTCTTTTTTTTCTCTTTTTTTTTCACTTTTTTTCGTTCTTCACTTTCTTTTATTGCTTCTTTCCACACATTTCGAAGCTTTTTCTTTGTGACATTCCCAAAAAAAACGTATTATACAACTGGTTTTCAAAGCGATGATAAACCTGACACCGCTTTAATGTATTCACCGTTTAGCAAAACGACTCGAGTTTCGAAAATAAATAAGCTGTCATTTTGAATGTCATTCTCATTCATTTATATTAGTTTGCATTGAGTTAATGTATGAGTGTGTGAGCGTATGTGAGTTAGAGTGTGTGCCTGGAAACAAGCATAGGCTTTTTGGTTAAATGGCATTTCGACATGAAATGAATTGCTTTGCTCTCTTAATATTAACATCAAATTGTTTGAAACACGAAATTTATCATTTCAAATGCCTTGAGAAATTGCATATACATATAGATTGACTCAAATTACAAATGAAAATTCAACACGTAATACACCATATCATTTAACATATACATTGACATTGACATTAACATTGTGAATGTTGAAAATACACACATTTACCTGCTGCTAGCACCATTAATTTGCATTTACATATTGACGAAATAACATTTTATTTTAGCAAATATTTACCAAAATAAAATGATAGTATTTGACATTTGATGGAGACAAATCGATATTTTACCAAAATTTGTAATATCATTCAGTGTACACTTTAAGCATTTTAAAATGCTTCGATTCTTAATTTATAACTTGAAGTGAACGTAATTTCAATGTTACTCTGCACGTCTTATTAGAGAATAAATCAGATGTTCACGGGGGAGGGGTATTCGGTTTGTATGGTACCCCACCCTCTGAAGATAGTTCTGCAATACGAAAAAGCACCCCCTCCCCTTTGAAAAAGCTGAAGACGTTTTTCTTTACCATTCACTTCTTCGAGATCGGGGGACTACAGCAGTAATCACCATTATATCCTTTCCTCCCCTTCCTGAAATTCTCAAGTAAACGAACCTCTGAAAAAAAAAAAAATAGAAAAACAAGACTAAAAAGCAAAAGAAAGAATTAAGACGAGCAAAATAGCTAAGAAAAATCAATGAGAGCAATACTAAAGTAAAAGAGACACATTTTCATCAAAAACGACACAAATCTTCTTGTAGAATGAAGCAAATTTTTTTTCGTTCGTAACGAATTTTGTTCTAAAAACAAATGATCTTTTCTTCTCATATGATAAAAAATAAAATGAGTGTTCCACTGAGATGTTCTCAATTGTAATGATCGTTGCAATCTTCTTAAAAATTCCATTGAGATCACAAATCGACTTTGTGTTTAAAAGAATAATTTTGGTTTTTTTCTTTTCAAAATTGAAATCTATTGTTAGTTTAAATATCGAGAAAGTTCATCGTACGTTAAATCGCCTGAAAGCTTCATCAATGAGTTTTACATCGAATTTTAGAAAAATGTTTAACTCCAAGTTTGGTTGTTGTTATGTATCTTTTGAATGCATTTGTTGTTCCTGTTCGTCTCTGGGGAAGGGGAAGTTTTTCCAATAAAATGAGCTTTGATATTTCATATTGTTTAGATGATTTTATCATGAGTTGAGACGCAAACAAAGAGTTCCAATTTTTTTTGCTCATTTTCCTCGCATGCATCAACTTTTGATAAAATATGTTATTGGTTTGTGTTGACTTTCTTAGAATGCCAGATCTCAGGTGGGTTTTTTTTGTTTTTTTTTTTTTTTTTGAATTCAGCATTGACGTCAATCGGTAAATTTTCAAAGAGAATAATTTGTATTTTTCGTCTCTTCAGTGTTTTCTCTTCAATTTGTATTTTCCTTTTTCTCATCAAATTCTTCTTTCCTGTTTCTTCATCATCATTTTCACAATTCAAATTCTTTCCCATATGGTTTTCATGTCAAAGGGAATTCTCGATGAAAATTGCATGTGGTTTTCTAGAAAATTGAGTTATCGAAAAGTCATGCATAAAACCTTAAATCATAGTCCTTTGTCTCATTTTCTTTTGTTTTGAAATGTCTTTGCTTGTTCTTGTTGAAAACTCCGCAGGGATCGAAAATACAGCAAACTTTTGAACATGAAATTAAAATCAAAGCTTACGATTTTCCAATGTGTTGAGACCAAAAATTAATATTTATGCTCAACAATAATTTCTCATTATGTTCCGATGGTAATGTTCGAAAAATGTCAACTCACAAAACAATGATAATGAATGTGTTATCACAATGATGACAATTCGCAAGATATTGTGTATTTCATGCATCGCCAACTCAAACAATTAAATTATTCGTTCGTTATCAATGGTTGGTTTGGTCTCGTGCACATCGTTTTATGTTTTCCAACAAAACGCCGGTGGTAGCAATAAATTGTCGTATTTCATTAGATGAAATTTTACCGTTTTTTCTATTTTATGCGTCTTTCAGAAAACAATATAAATTTCAACATGATTGTTGTTTATCATACTGCCGGCAACTCTTTATAAACTCATTTTATTAACATGAAGCACCCGATGTGCTTTTCTCTTCGTCAAAATTTATACGACATCATAATACACATCGTCATATAAAACAATCTCTATTGAAATCGTAAACATTGAAGCGCGGGAACCAATCCAACGAAAAAAAACGATTGGCAACGACATAAAACCACATGTATTGAAATGATAACATATGAACGCGTCTAAACAAATTACAAGAAGATACCTTTGATCTGGGTCTTTGAATCAAATTATATATATGTTGTTTGTCAAAAAAACTTTCAACCCCAACGCATATGACGTCATTGCTGAATGTTGTGATTTTGAAAATGAAAAAAAAAAAACAAAAAACCATTCGATGAAAACAAGTGCGTCACTGCGCGTCTCGGGTGGTACCTTCATTATTATTTGTCTATGCATTTCGATTGGAATAATTTTCTTTACGTCCATTGTCAGACAAAAAAAAGGACACATTTTGTATGTTCGTGAAGCGATTCTGTTCTAATGCGATTGAATTCAATTTTCGTGCGACTCAATTCATTTCACGTGCGACTCGACGCACTCTTTTTTTTTTTTTTTTTTCTTTTCGCACATTTTTTTTTTTCTCTTAAAAATTTGTATGCTTGTGTAGCTCAAAATCTATTTCTATTGCGATTCACGAAGGCGTTCATAAAATAAGTGCGTTTTATCATTTGGCACATCTGCCGAGCAATGCTAAATTTGTCGATCATGATTTTCATTTCAACAAAAAGATGAAAATGTAACGATAGGCAATTGTCATGTGATTTTAATGGTGGTACCCGTGCGCGGTGCGCATATTATCACATCAATCCAGATTCATTTTTTATTTCTGTGTCTCTGTGTCGCATACAATGGTTCAGCATATTTGCTTCCCATGGGCTGATGAAGTGTCATTGACGCTTGAGCGGTTGCATCAACAATGGTTCATTGCCACTGATAAGCATCTTATTGAAATGTGCTTACAATTTTATTGAGCGTGCTTTGCAAAAGCAGAAGAAAATGAAGAAAAAAAAAAAAAATTGGAAAAAAGAAAAAAGATGACAATGACAATGTATGCTGTACGTTAAAAAAGGAAATCGGTCAAAGCTCAGACTTTAAGAGTATTACGATCGAATTGAGACATCATTTCAACTTTGATTGTAGTCGACAAGAAAGAAAAAAAAATTTTCTTCCTCCTGTATCCCTTTTTAAACCAAATACTAATCATTGTTGATGCTCCAAATGACATTCTTGGTGGCACGATGAGACGACAAAACTCATTTTGTAAGGTTTTTACATTCAAGAGAAAGAGATGCAAATACATACTTGTATATATGCATCTCTCTCTTCGTGCAATAAAACCTTAAAAAATGAGTTTTGTCGTTTCTTCATGCTTGGTGGAAAATACTTTGAATTCTTTCATTATGCACACAATATAATATCATTTAATGTGATCTCGCGACCGTCGGCAGAATATTTAACCTGTAAATTGCAACAAGAATGAAAATGTTGCGCAGTTTATCTCTGTGTCGGCTAGGTCAAGTAAATTGGGAAAAGAAAGTGATGGAAAATGAAACAGAAAAAATGCAAGAAAATTTAACAAAAAAAAAAAAAAAAAATGAAAACGAATGGAAAAAAAAATAAAAACGAATGGACAAAAAAATGGAAAGATAAATTGACGAAGAAAAAGAAGGAAAAAAATTGAATAAAAAAAGAAATAACAAAAAAAAAAAACAGAAAATAAATGAAGAAGAAAAAGAAAACATCAGCAAAGATGTGTAAATTTTACTAAAAGTTTTGTAACCTTTTCTCTATCCCATCCCCATGTCCATTTCGATCTTGAAAAAAGGGAAACCTTTTACATGGAAAGCCAACAAAATTGGCTTGAGTGCATGTTGTGTATCTGTATATTCCATTTGATTTGGATCAAAATGTCTGTAGTTTCTTTTTTTTTTTTTTTTTTTTGCTTCTCTCAACTTTGAGCTTGAATCAAATAATCAATTATTCGAGTCGAAAACTTGATACATCGACCATATTGATAGTAACATAGTGCAATACAAAATGGCCAAAAACCATTCCTTCACCTGTCAAGAAAATATATATACTCATTATATCTTTGTGTTTCCTTGTTTCCCTCTTTTTCATCTCGATGTTGCCGTTGCCGTGCCCACCTCCATCCCTTCATGCTTATGGTATGCTAAAACAGCCCGAAGTCTTTGATGAAATCGATTTGCTGAATTTATGCTTATGTGAGTGCAGCACGAAAAACCAAAACCACAGCTTTCAGGTAAGTCCTTATAGTCAGATCATTAGAATAAAGCAAGTGTTTTCTCGTTTTCAGTTTGATATAAAAGTCAATTTTCGAATTTTCACAAAAAAAAAAAAAAAAAAAAAACTCTCTATATACACTTCCCATTATTTCTCTACTACATATTTGAAAAACCGTCTGCCATTTGAAATTGTGTAACAATGTATACAATAAATAACAACGAAAAACCCAAACGAAACCGTTATTATATTTTCATGAGAATCTTGAGCGGAACCTGTGAAAAAGTGAACGAGAGTGTGTGAGTGAGGTTTTCGTTTTTGTTCATTTGACCGAAAAATGTGATAAAAGTGTTTTTGTTATATTTATGGATGAAAAATTACCATTCGGTTCGTTTCGTTTCAATTTCAATTTTCACAATGATGAAAACCAAATAAATATATTCTTTTGAATTCTATTTTGACAATTTAAATCATTCGATCCGTAAATACTTCAATATTTGATCAATAAATTTAAATGCGATTTATTTTTCGAATTTTATGTTGACGTCAATCAATGTATTTTTGATATAATAACCCAACATGAAATTCGAAAATTCTCTCGGTCATGATAATTTTAAAAAAAAACATTCGTTGAAATGATACAAAAATGCAATGCATTTACGCATTGTTACCATAGAAATAATACTAGTCAAAACACACGTAAATGTCATTAGCGAATAGTATCGAAAACGTACACATCTGAAAATGGGAAATCATATGTTCAATTATATGTCATCGTATAAATGTGAAAATTGTGCGATAAATTGCTTGGAATTAAATGAAAATGAGTTGACAATGTGAATTGGTTGTATGCTTCGTTTGTTTGCGACACCATTGTAAAGCCAATGTTCGCAAAAATAAACACACACACACACACACACTTGTGTAATAAAGTATTTTCTGTACAAAAATATTGAATTTCTATACATTCACACAAAGGCTGGCGCATTGCAGACAATCACAAATCTAGGCATTTTATTATCAAATATAATCGCATTTGGTACTTGTACGCAACAATAAAATAGCTATTGCAAAGCATTTCATCACTAAATATGGCTTGAACCAACGGAAATGAAATTCACTTTTGCATTTTATGAACTCGTGATAATAATTCGGGCTATAAATTCACATTCCCATCATTGTATTTGTAATTAATGAGCAAATCAAAATGTTGTAAAAAATATTTCCGATATATGAAAATGTTGTTAAACGTCCGACAATTTCAAACGATAGTAAATTTCATGAACAATTTGATGTTTTTGATAATAAATTTTGCCGAGAAGTGAACACCGTGATTTGATTGTTAAATGATAAACAGGAAATTTCATTTAAATGAATTTTCCCAGGTTTTTGAGGTCGCTAAATTCATATGTGATGTCAAAAACAGTTGTCTCATTTATTTAATAATAAGAAATAAGTATTTGGCTTTCATTTCATTGAAATGTGATTTTACTTTTTGTTTCATCGGAATTAAAACTTTTAATTGTTTCATCGAATCATTGGTTGTGAATTATTTAGCTATTTAGCTTTTTTTTTTAATTTTGCTCATTTACTAATTACATATGAGGGGTTGGGAGTGAAAAAGGCCAAGAAAAAGTTTTAAGTAAAAGTGCCCACTCTCCATACAATTTATAAGGCGATTGCATGCTGTTTTGTATGGAGTGTGGACACTTTTACCTAAAACTTTTTCTTGGCCACTTTCACTCCCAACCCTTTATATAAAGGTATATTTACTTCAAAGATAAGGTTTAATTCATTCTACAAATTTGAATGGATTTGTATACAGAAAGAATTCCTTTGTCAGGAATAATTGAATAAAAAACTATTAATATATAAATCGAGTATATATAGTATGTAGCTAGATGACTGTTAATAGATTAATACACATCGCACTCGATATGAGTGCATATCAAATTTATACCATGACGAGCATTGAGCCTTCACAGAACAACACACAAACAGCGCCCACACTCAAGCGCATTAAATTTGCATTGTGAATGGAAGTGGTGAGAGTTCGAACTATTCAAATACAACAACAAAATCTATGGAAAGGCTCAGTGTTCGTACCATGATATCGGAATTCATTCAAACTATTCTGTTCGTAATATTATATGTTACGGATCAATATAAACCATAAACTATACTGAAAATTCCCAACACTGGGATGATGATGCGCTTTGTTGACTCATCATATTTTTTTATAACCCCATCAACTACATGATTTACACGAGATGGTACATATGATATTTTAGTGATCTGTGCATGATTTGTGTACACAATGAGCAATCAATTAAATTGATGATTGATGCTGAATCAGCATCAATCAAATACCGAGTTGTGCATGGAATATTTTTTTTCTTTCTCGAAAGAATCGCAACTAATGAGCTTTTGTTTTATGATGTTGATTTTGGAAAATTACATGCAATCGTTTTGCAATTGTTGTGGAATAAATTTCATAATATTTTAATGCTATGTGAATATTTTGGATTTTTGGAAAAAAAAAAAAAATACCAAAATTTAATTAATAAATTTATTCAATTTCATGAAGAATCCATTCTGTTTAATTAGCCTCGTGTTCATGAAAATAATCATGCAAATAGCCTTAAACCGAATTCAAATGATATATTTTGATGTAAACCAAACGCGTGTCAAATGCAAACACGGATCCCTTTTCAATTATAAACTTTTTTTTCCAAATCGAAGATCTGTGCCTTTTGATCCAAAAGTTTTGGCAGTATACAATAAACAAAAAAGAGAGGTTTTCCATCAACTATCAAACTCATTCTCATTCTCTGCCTAATAAATCCATTTAATTAAATTGAAAGTACGGGTGAAAAGTTTTTCACCTCCCATTTGTTTTTATCATGGTTATCAGCCACTTTTTCTTTTCACTTCATTGTCTGTCTGTGAAAATGTGTTCATTTCCCATGAAAACACTTGATACAAAGTGGAAAATCTTTTTTAACAAAAAGTTTCCCATTGAATAAGTGTAGTCAAGCAAAAAGAAAACTTAAATGAATTAGGACGAAAACGGATTTGATTTAAAATTGCCGTTGGCCCAGCCGGAACTTGTTTATGCTTAGTATTTTCTATCTGTTTTTCGAATGAATTTCTTAACTAATAGGATAAGCTTATCGGATTGATGAATTAGTTGGATGACCCTCAAGCATTTGTAACAAAATATGCTTGATGGATTGATGTACTTAAAGCGCCACTGAAAAGCCATAGAAAAGACACCATTCTAGTCTGATTGAACAATGTATATACGTGAATAAGGAAAAATTGTTGAGATTGAAGTAGCGAAATATAGATTGAATTGGTCAATTCAATTCAAAGATTGTTAAGATTTATGATGAAAAATAGAAAGAAGCAAAGGAGAATCAACATTTAGTTATATATTAAAAATTTTCATTGATTTTGTTGCTTCCTTCTTAACTTATTCTTTAGCTTCCTTTCGTTCGTTCGTTCGTTCGTTCTCTTGCTCCATTTCAATCTTTCACCCACTCACTCGTTCGTTTTTCATGAAATATAATAGAATTTATATGAAATGAAACATATGCGAGCAATATCAATCAAATGTACCCATTCAGATGCTATAACATTTATTATTGACGAGCGTAACAATTTTGTGATTGAGCATGTTACTTTCTATAAATTGAGATGCCAATGGTGAAGTTATAAATCAAATTGCAATATGATTTTCAAAAGAATTTAATATTTAAAATGACAAATGAGTTTTTCATGCAGAAAATGTTCGTTCTTGTTGTGAATGCATTCACCATCATTTTGACTGAAAATGATTTTGTATTGAAAATTCGAAAAAACATTCACAAGGAAACTGTTTTGTTTCAAACATTAACAAATAATTTCAGCATATTTCTCATCTTTCAAATAATTTCATTGTGATAGATCTCTCCCTTGAAAATAGGTAATGGTTTCGGTTGAACTTTGTTGAAGTGAATTTAGATTGAACTTTTCGAGGGATGCGTATTTATTTTCAAAACTTCACCATTCATGCATTGTTTATTCACGTTTTTGTTTGCTTTTCGATAAAATGCTTTTCGTTACAGTTGGCTGCATGAATGTCTCGTCAGTTGGACAACAATATAAAATCACTTGGATGAAAATTTACATTGCATATGTCGGGCTGAGAGTAAAAACGGTTATAGTGATCTTACCTCCTGCTCACTCTCACAGATATATCCATAAGCGTGAGCAGGAGGTAAGCTCACTTTAACCGTTTTTACTCTCAGCCCGACATATGTGACTTTGATAAAATTCAAACACATGCCATTTATGCTGACTGAATAAATCCAAACGATATTCGTTTTTTTTTTTTTTTTTTTTTGTAAACATGGGAATTTCAACGTAAATTTGTGCACGAATGCGAAATTCATCGTATCACAAAATGAATACGCTTGAAATCATTGTACCGATGCCAATTATTAAGCTTTAGATTCGTATGCATTGGGAACAATGTGCACAACCGGATTGTGTTTGATGTTAATTAGCAAAAATGTGAAAACATCGACGGTGTATTTTACTCTGACGGTTTTCGTCATATGAAAGTAAAAGAGAGATTGAGAAAGAGAGAGAGAAAGAGACAGACACAGAGAGGGATTGAGGGAGAGAGGGAAGAGAGAGAGAAAGAGAGAAAGAGAGAGAGCGAGAAAGAGAGAGCGAGAAAGAGAGAGCGAGAAAGAGAGAGAGAGAGAGAAAGAGAGAGAGAGAGAAAGAGAGAGCGAGAAAGAGAGAGAGATAGAGAGGGAGAAAGAGAGAGAAGCAGAAAAATTATCATACGATATAACGAGAAACACTTTAACGACACAACAATATTGTGATAAAAGGCAAATCAAAAAGGTCATTGAGCTCTATAACCTCTAAAATACAAGAAAAAAAAAAATGCGATGAGAGACAAGAGATGCGAATTGCTGATACTGGAATTTTAAACCAAACAAAATGCTGTGCATTATCAAACTATGCAAAACATGTGTATGAGCTTTGAATTTCAATTGTGTGCCACTTTTTTTTTGTGTGCACAAAATGAACAGCTATTAATACGCTTTAATCTAGACCAAAGCATAAAATGCATTAAAGGGGAGAAAAAAAGGCAGAACAAAAACAATGTTGAAATTGAAAATCATTGGCATTCACAAGTGACATCAAAAATACGCCCGAAAAAAAGCCATGTCGTCGTCGTCGTGGCCGTCGCCGTCGTCGTCATCGTCGTAAAACTCAGTCAACTGAATGCGTAAAGTTTTATTTGCACATATATTCATGCATAAATTATTGAAGTCAATGTTGTTGCGTTAAATGAACGCAAAAGAAAAAGTATTCACGAATCAAATGAATTTCTAGCATTTTCTCATCAACGCTTTTTTTGGCCTGAATTCCTCGTTGTTGGCTACGTAGATAAATGCGATGGAAATAAAATTAAAAGACAAAAATAATTAGAAAAACGGGTTCAATCCGAAAATATAGACCGAATGAATTGAAGGTTTTTTTTTTTTATGAAAATATTTTTAGTTGTTTTTTCTCACAATTGACATTTTCAATGCTAAATGGAAATATAATTTTCTGTTTTATTGTTTTCAAATCAATATAAGCCAAATGAATGGAATGAATTTGAAAAACATTCGATCAAAATGTTAAATAATATTCTACGGCTTGAATTTAAACATTTTAAATAATTTTAATTGCATGAAATTCACAATTTTATGCAACATATTACAATATTCTAATTACAAATATTACGACGCATTCCAGTTTGTATATAAATAATATTCGGCGATTATTTTGCATCACAATGAAAAGCTTATTAAAATAAAACAAAAGAACGGAACAAGAGCGCTCTGCGATTCGATTTATATGAAAATTCCATACACAGAGATGATTGAATTAAATACGATGTCAAAATGCCTTTACACCGCAGAGAATTTGAGCTGTTTAATGTGATATCAATGCGGATTGTTTTTCAATCAAGTTTTAACAGAGATTTTTTTTATCATCAATTGGTAACCCCCGTTATTATTGTGATGATGATGATGACGATGATGATGATGATGACGATGATGATGATGATGACGAGATGATGATGATGATGATGATGATGATGATGATGATGATGAAGTGTTATAATTATGGTTTCATGCATATTACGTTTTAATTGAAAATGTGTATGCTTCCACTGCACATGCGATTTCTATTGAAATTTCTATTATCGAATTGGTAGTAGCAATTTGCTACGCCATTAATGCACATTATGCATGTCTATTAATTCAATTTCCATAAGCTACGTGACTGAATGGAGACCCGTTTTGTTTCCATTTTCACAGAAATACACGAATTTCAAAAGTGACTAATGAAAAAGCATGAATTGTGAAAAATATCGAAAATATTACGTATTTTGCTTTGAAAAAACATTCAAATCTAACATTTTTGCTTACGAAAATCAATCAAAGAAATAGAGAGGAAGTTCGACCAAGAGAAAGAATTATAATTAAATTAAATTTCAAATGTTCTTGATTTCATTCAAATTCCATTTGAATTCATGATTAATTTTGTAATTCTTCGGAATTTATTGACACTGAATCCGATTAAAAGATAAACAAAACTCTGTCCATGACAACCTAGCCTTAAAATCCGGTGTCCATGACAAATGAGAAACATTCTAACGAAAATACAGAAAATAAAAGATGAAAATGAAGAATATGAAATGAACATGAAGCAGTTCAATTATTGTTGTCGAAATTAGAAAATTTACTTTTGTGGTTTTTGTGTTGGTATTTTCAATGAATCGTCATCGTCATTCGAAATAACATTTGAAATTGAAATTGGGATGATGAATGGATTGTGTGACCATTTTATCACATTAAGCCTTTATTTGTAGCAGGTAATTAGGCGTTTACTAATTCAATTATTCAAAGGCATTAAAATTGCCTCAAGTGTTTTTCGCTTTGAAATATGGCATTTTCACACCATCAAATCAACCAACTTAATTCGGACGAAATGCTTATTTTGTGTAATTTCCTTTTGGAATTCTTGTTTTGCTCATATTACGAGCTAACTCATCATAGAAATTCTAATACTTTATACAAGATGAAAGCCAATCAAAGACATAACAAGTAAATAAAATCCCAAGCATTACAAGCGAAAAGAGGAATTTCTTTAGCAAAAATGTTGGATAAAAGTATCCAAATACTCATTAAAACAAAAGTCAACGACAAAAATTTACTGTTTCCACTTGGATGAATTATTTAATTACCGTCTGTGAAATTCGTGTGATATAAAAGTGTTGGTGTTTCGTATACTAATGTTTTCATCTAGATTTTCATACAAAATAAAAACAGTATCCGTTATTTTGATTGCGTCTCTTGAATTTGTACACTTGCGGCAAGGTTTGCATCAACAATATCCAGTAAACACGTGCCAAAGCCTCTTATTCAACTATGGAATCAAATATGAGAGCAAAAAATATGCGAATCATTGCGGTGAATGGAAAATTGTGCCATAAAAAATGCTTTACATTTTGCTATAATGTATTACATTGTATAATTTTTTAATGCATTTTTCAAGTTCAATGTCAATGGAACTTTTTCAATATAACGACCACATAATGTGATGCACACAATTCATATTTGCAAGTGGTTCATTTCATATTACGATATTCGCACATGTCATGCTAATTACACGGTGTTTTAATGGTGTTAAGACAATAAAACCAAACTGAAAAAAGCCATTATTCAATTTTAATGGTAATTAAAATAGAATTTAAACGTTAAATATATTTCATTAAGTTAAGAGCAAAAAAAAAAAAAAAAAATCCATTTCAGTGAGAATATAACCACGTGCCGATGCGCATTCATGTGGAAATGTATTTTAAAATTACAAAACAAAACAATTATTTTTTCCATTGAACACATTCTATGAATTTGCACAAAATAAAAGTTTTTTAAATGGTTTATGTTGTGTTTATCATTATGCAAATGTTTTTTCATTGCATTGTTCCTAGAAAAAGTTCCCATTGAAATAAAAAATTTTAATCGTACATAGTTTTACTTGTGCATAATTTTCAATTTTCATGGAATATATTCACTAAAAATGCCAATATTGAGATCTATTTCGCATGAAAAGCTTGATGATTATCACATGAAAATATGCTTCAATTAATTTTAACATAGTGTTCGTCTGCTCCGTTATATGGAGTGAATAATTAAAATTTTTTAGGCGAGGTTTTTCTATCAAAAAATCTATTTATATCCAACAAGTGAGATTATCCATTTGACATTGACCTGAAGCCAATATTATAAACAAATGTTTATGAAAATTTTGCGGTCGCACGAAATTATGACTGAAATATTTAAATAGATAAGCATAAGCTATTGCGATATTGCACATTTTCAACGAAATTTATGGGCACGTATAGAGTATGGTGTTGCGAGTGTTCTCACATGACAGAATTAATGAACTAAATAAGCGAAAATTGGGAGGGATAGAGAGAGAGAGAGAGAGGGAGAGGGAGAGAAGGAGAGGGAGAGAGAGAGAGGGAGAGAGAGAGAGGGAGAGGGAGAGAGGGAGAGGGAGAGGGAGAGAGGGAGAGGGAGAGAGGGAGAGGGAGAGAGAGAGAGAGAGATTACGAGAAAGGGGAAGAGTGAGATATGACTCATTGGTAAACTAAAATTGAATATAACCTTCAACCTTTTGTTAATTAGTTGGAATTACGTATGATTTTATATAAAATATTCTCTAGAAGTGTATATAATTTCAGATTATTTATTGGATTTGAATGAAAAGCTCCAAATATTAATAAAAGAATAAATGAATACAATCTGACTGATAGTATGTACAGTAATACGCTGGTCATCGTAGTTGGGAAAAATCAGCGATACATAAATGTCCGCACCTAGACCAACATCAAATTGCCATGGCAATACTGTAGCGTATGTTTGCTCCTGTACAAGTCATATAATTAAATGTATGCACTTAAGATACGTGTGGTCAAAGTTTTAATAATTTATTGCATGGAATGGACTAGATGCGATAGACTTTATGCTATTCCGTAAAATGAACTTAATAATTATTGCCCATATAATTCATTCTATAGAATTACAATTTATAAAGCGAATAACTCCATCGAGCTGGTGCTTTTGTATATAAAATATGAATTAGAATATGCAGGAAATTTCATGAAAGTTATTTGTTCGCTGAAAGGTAAACTTTTTATGATGCCAAGGAGTGTGAAAACATGAAAATGATCAACACAAAGACGTTCTCATACCTGCATAAAGCATTTGTTACTGTCACACTTAAGCTTTTATATTTTATGTATGAAGAATTAAGGATTATTGGCTTTCCATGTTGTTCTACTGGTTCTATTATGAAAATTCGTCACCAAAATAAGCATATCAAATGTATTTGGATCGTGTTCTCTGTTCAACCACGCAATCTATATGTAAAATGGTTCAGCTTACCGAAAATTTCATCGCATGGTTTTTTTTTTTGCTATCACAGCTCAATAATAATCATAAAAGAAAATAGAAAAATTGTCAATGAATGGAATTTTCACACGCAAAACTGATGTGGAATCTCTTCATAAGGTAAAAATATGGCATGTTCTTTTCGGATTAAATATCGGAGACCGTGTGGAAACCAGATAGGTAGTGAAGGTAAGAGAGTGTTTTGAAAAGGAGAAAAAAAAAGCAAAGAGAGGAAAAAGAGAAGGAGGAAAGTGAGAAAGAGAAAGAGAAAGAGAAAGAGAAAGAGAAAGAGAAAGAGAAAGAGAGAGAGAGAGAGAGAGAGAGAGAGAGAGAGAGAAACAAAGAAAGAGAACAAGGGAACGTGAGAGACAGAAACATCGACTACTCAATATCCAGTAAATAAGGTTATACTAAATATTATGAAAGATTGTTCGATTTCTCAGAATAGATTCACTTCACACGATGTGAACGTGTATCAATGAAAAGTTGATGATGGAATGTTATGAAAAAGATTGTGTAAAGGGTCTCGGAAAGTGTGCTTCCCTCTCTATCGCACTTCCTCTCCTTCTCTTTATCTCTCTCTCTCTTTCTCTCTCTCTTTCTCTCTTTCTTCTCTCCATCTCTCTCTCTCCTTTCACATGATAAAACGTACTTATTATACGATGGCATTTCATTCGTTTTAATAGCATCAAGAATAGATTGAATAAGCGCGTACGGGAAAAAGAAACGAATGCTTGCGTAAAATTGGGTCACAATCAACTTGCGAGACGCTTTACGCATAAAATGTCTCTCAGCACATGTTGTTTATACACCGGATATATTCCGATGGAAAATCATTCTCTGTGTGAGTAAACATGTGCGAATATATTTGTTACCTATCCCAGCAGAGATTTGTCAACTGTTGTTTCGTTCAATTTTTGCGCTTGAATAAATCATTGAAATTTTTCACACACTGTCACTTGGTGAATGTTTTCTTTTTTTCTTTTTTCTACTCTTCTTATTTGTTATTCAAGGCAAACAAGCATATTTTTGAATGATGATGAATTGTATGTAAATTATATATTTGCATTCAAACTGAACACTTCCTTCAATAGAAATAATTTTTATAATAGTCAATGTTTATATAAATATTTCAAAGAATCTAACACAACAAATGATGAAATTTTAGTCATCGAACAAAAAAAAAAGGGTTTCAAATAAGAAGAAATCAAGATAGGGATGTGTGAAATCTATTGGAAAATATTATGCAAACGAATCATATCGGAATATAAACGAAGGAATTTTCTACGTTGATATTCTTGAGTGGAGGGATGACTATCGGACTCTTGCATTTAGATCGTTGTTTAGTTACGATTTTTTTGTGTAGAAATCACAATTAAAACATACCATATTAGTTTCAAAATATTCAATGGATGTAATAAAACACATACACTCGACAAATTGTCATAAAAAATTTACAAATAAATTAGAAAAAAATAGACGAAATAAATTTCAAGTTGAATTTTATTCTTATTTCATTGAACTTAAATTCTCAAATGGAATACATCTCTGTTTGTATTAAAAAATGTCTGCTTTTTCTGTAAATTTAAAAGTTTAAATTGGTTTTTTTTTTTCAAAAAATTAGAACGAATGTTTTAATTTAATAGTATTTTTCATTGTTTTTCAAGATAAACGGGGTTTAAATCCATTTGATAACAGAATATTGGGAAATTTTAATCAAATTTTGTTATAAATGTGAATTTTTTTTTTTTATTTTCAATGAAATATATTCTCATTCACATTTCAATTAAATACACGTGTGTTTATCGGTGACGTTAATGTTAATGTTATTGTTTAAAGTTTATTTAAAACATTGGAAAACGTCGCAATTCTTTTGAATGAAACATTGTGAAAATATGTTCTCTCATATAATCACCATAATGTTCAACATTACTATAATTCGTTTTAATATGATGAATATATGGATTTCCACCAAAAATAAGCATGGTTGCATATGCAATTGAAAATGGTCCACATGATGCATCGTAATATATTTGTTTAGTTTTTACATCAACAAATGTATATTGTTTATAATTTGGATATCGTTTTCGTAAAAGAATAAGTTGGTGTTCAGTCAAAAATCCTTCACAAACACTATCAAAGACATAAACAGTTTTTTGCAATGCATAATAATACACACATATGTAATGTCCCATATGTGGATCAATGTCTCCATGCCTATATAAAATTTGTACATCGTCTTTGGTTTCGTCGTGTGCTGGTAATAGTTCTGGATAAAAGATGAAATCAATATAAACCATATCGAAATTCGTTTTCAGCTGAACCAAATTTACAAAATGATTAATTGTACCAAAAGAGAAGGGTCGATTTGCCGTATTAACATCTTGAAATACAATAGAAGAAAGAACATTTAGTGAACCTGATAGCATGTAACTCATATCATTTCGATTGGATCTATTTAAAAAAAAAAAAAAAAACGAAATGATAAAAATAATTTTTTAATTTCAAATATTTACAATTGAAAATATATTCAGTTTATACCGTGGAAATGGTGATAATTTATTAGCTCGAAACATACTTTCAATATGATTTTTCAAATGAATTGATGCATAACCGTATGTGCCATTCATTTTGAAAGCATAATTTGCTGGCGATTCACCCAAAATCAATGTGGTTGCATATGCAATTGTTAATGGTCCACTTGACATCAAGTCATATTGTTCAATTTTTGGTTTTACAAAAACCACCTTTTTTCTCATTGGATAACGATTATTTATTATCTTTTGATGGACTTCATTCTGAATAATATGCCGACTATTATCACCAAAAAGACTGTCATATATGTAAACAGTTTTAAATTTGCCATCATAATACATGCAAATATAATCGATAGATTCCATCATATCTCTGTACAAAATCTGTATATCGTTCTTATTGCTGTTAACTGGGGCATATAGTTCAGGATTTTCATAGGAATACACATTAATCATATCAATTTGATATGTTTTTCGAACTAAATTTATAAAATAATTAATTGTTCCGGCGGAAAATGGAGCGCTTTCAATTTTTAGTTCATATTCCACTTGTGAGATTCTTTGATGAGATAAAATTATACATCTAATTGAGAAAGGGAGAGAGAGAGAGAAAGAAAGAGAAAGAAACAAAAGGTTTATTGAATATATTCTTTAAAGAAAAGAAACTAATTTATATAAAACATAAATAAATTCAAAGAAAATGAAAAATTTTAAATTACAATACAAAGTTTCGTGTACTTACAATGTGAATATGAAAAAAGTAAACAGTTGTTTAATGCGAATAAATTCCATTGTAGATAAATGAAATATAATAAAAATCAACTTAAAACATCACAACTTTCGAGCTTGATCAATTATAATAAGAAATATAAACTTGAAAACTGTATTTTTATTTCACCTTTTCCAATGGAATATTACGAATTGTGATACAATTAACAGTTGCCAGATGTCTAGGTGCAAATACCGTCTGATTTACGTCAAATTTTAAAACAATTGTTTATTCTTCGTTAGGTGTAAACTTTAATTTAGGGGGGGAAACGCAAATATTTCGAATCCAGTTCTTTCTCATTTTTATCTAACCCGTTGTGGATAACCATCTAGTCAGAGTATGAAAACCCCATGGTTGTTAAAAATGTAGTGAAAAATGCCACATTTTAAACTTTTAGTTTCATTTAACTTCATTCTACTGACAGAGTAATTTCAGTATTGTTTTGCATTGTTTACATCTTCTGCTTTATTGTATATAATTAGTTTGAAAAAAAAAAAAAAAAACAAAATACATGAGGAAACCAGGCTATATTAACCCAATGTATTTAATATAGTAATGTTGAAAAACGGAACTACTAACGACATCTATGGATCGAAGCTATTGAAAATGATCATAACTCAAAAAAGCAATCAACTTCATACCACTGACAGAGTCATTTCAGTATTGTTTTACATTGTTTGTTCACATCTTCTGTTTTGTTGTATATAATTAGTTTGAAAAAAAAGAAAAAAAAAAAATGAGGAAACAATTACGTTTGAATAAATAATGCAAAAAAAAAAAAAACAAAAAAATATTTGAGTGTTATATTCGTAAGAAAACATTTCATAGTGAATTCTCGATGACTAGATGGCGATAGTTTTTACACAATACTGGGGTCAATTCTGCTTGGAGGAAACTTACGCATTTTGACATTTCTAAACAGAATATATTATCAATCTAGTACGAGTTAGAAAACTTAAACACATAGAACTTCTATGATAAAAGTGTGCACTTGCGGGTTAACCCAGTTCACAATTTTTTTTTTTTTTTTTTTTTTAAATTCTGTTATTTTTTTCTAATTATTTTATGAAAATGTAAATAATGAAAAATTCTAAATATAAATTGAATCCAATTTATTATTTCCAACGAAATACAAATTTTTATCCAACCTTCCATTAAGAAACACTTGTATTTATCGATGATGTATTAATTACTGTATTTTAGTATGGAAAATTTGACAATTGTTTTGCATGAAACATTTTCAATATATGTTGCCTCATATAATCACCATAATGTTCACTATTATAATAATTCGTTTTAATATAATGAATGTGCGGATTTTTACCAAGAATAAGCATGGTTGCATATGCAATTGAAAATGGTCCACATGATGCGTCATCATATATTTGTTTAGTTTTTACATCAACAAATTCATATTTTTTATATTTTGGATATCGTTTTCGTAATAGAATAAGTTGTTGATTATTCAAATATTGTTCATAAGCACTATCATAAACATAAACAATTTTATATTTTGCATAATAATACACGCATATATAATGCCCAATATTGGTTCCTTGTATTGATTCCGAATATAAAATTTGTACATCGTCTTTGGTTTCATCGTGTGCTGGTAATAGTTCTGGATAAAAGATGAAATCAATATAAACCATATCGAAATTCGTTTTCAATTGAACCAAATTCACAAAATGATTGATTGTACGAAATGTAAACATACAATTTACTGTATTGACTTCGTGAAATACCGTTGAATGAATTACATTCAAAGATCCTGATAATAAATAGCTCATATCATTTCGTTCGGATCTATTTTGAAGAAAAAAAAAAAAACAAAACAAAACAAAATAATAAAAATGATATTTTAATAGAGAAAATACTATTGAGTGATTGATTCACCGTGGAAATGGTAATAATTTATTTGCACGAAACATGTTTTCAATATGCTTTTTTAAATGAATTGATGCATAACCATTTGTTGTATTCATTTTAAAACCATAATTTGCTGGAGATTGACCCAAGATCAATGTTGTTACATATGCAATTGTCAATGGTCCACTTGATATATTGTCATATTGTTCGGTTTTTGGTTTTACAAAAACCACCTTATTTCTCATTGGATAACGATTATTTATTATCTTTTGATGGACTTCATTCCAAACAACATGCCAACTATTGTCCCCAAAAAGACTATCATACATGTAAACAATTTTAAGTTTGGCATTATAAAACATGCAAATATAATCGATAGATTCCATCATATCTCTGTATAAAATTTGAATATCATTCTTATTGTCACGAATTGGAACATATAATTCAGGCCGTGCATAAGCGTTAACATCAATCATATCAATTTTAAATGTTTTTCGAACTAAATTTATGAAATAATTGATTGTTTCACCAGAAAATGAAACATTTCCCGTTTTTACTTCATATTTCACTTTTGGTGTATTTTGATGAGATAAAATAACACATCTGTAAGATGAAAATAATACATTAATAAAATAATAAAATATTAACATATTGTTGAACAAATTGAATTTTTTTGAAAAGAGCCAAATGAATTTATATAAAATGTAAATCATAATGCTGTCAAATGAATGCCTATGATATAAGCAACTGTCATACCGAAATGGCAAAATGTCAAACGAAATCTAACAGCTTCTTTAGAAAAAAAAAAACGAAAAATATCAAATTAGATTGCTTACAATGTTAATATGAAAAATGTTAGCAGTTTTTTAATGCTAAACAATTTCATCGTGGAAAAGAGTAGTAAGACGAGAACGAACTGAAAAAAATAAGAAATAAGCTCGATCAATTATAAAAAACAAAATTAGAAATTCAGTTTACAATGGAATTTCCTAGGGAATTTCCAATTGCTTTGTGTCTGATAAGTCCTAAATAGCTATACTTTAGGTGAAATTTTAAACTAATTGTTTGTTCTTCAACATTTCGATTTTTTATTTACGTTTTATTTAATAACACTCAAATTCATTAGTGTTTATTATAATATAATAATTATTAGATGTTACTGTGGAAATTTCAACAATTGTTTTACTTGGAACATTCTCAAAATATGTTGTCTCATATGATCACCATAATGTTCAATACTTTTTTCATTTGTTTTAAGCTTATAAATTTTCGGATCTTCGCCAAGAATAAGCATTGTTGCATATGCAATTGAAAATGGTCCATATGATGCATCGTGATATATTTGTTTTGTTTTTACATCAACAAATTCATATCTTTTGTAATTTGGATATCGTTTAAATAAAATGAATCGTTGTCGATCAGTCAATAAATTTTCATTAAGACTATCATAAACAAAAACTGTTTTTTTCTTTGCATTATAATACACACATATATTGTGTCCATCAGGTGAATTTTGCCATTCAGTGAACAAAATTTGTACATCATCTTTGCTTTCATCATGTCTTGGAATTAATTCAGGATATCCGATGTAATCAATATAAAGCATATCAAAATTCGTTCTTAAACGAACCAAATTTACAAAATGATTAACTGTAAGAAAACTAAAGCCATGATTTGATATAATGACTTCACGAAATACATTTGAATGAAGTACATTTAGCGAGCCGGATAGCATATAACTCATATCAAAACGTTCGGATCTATTTTGAATGGAAAATCAAAAGAAATAAAAAAAAAAATGTTATTTTAATTTCGAATATTTACAATTAAGAATATATTAAGTTTACCGTGGAAATGGTGATAATTTATTTGCACGAAACATACTGTTAATATGCTTTTTCAAATAAATTGATGCATAACCATTTGTTGTATTCATTTTAAAACCATAATTTGCTGGCGATTCACCCAAAATCAATGTAGTTGCATATGCAATTGTCAATGGTCCACTCGATATCTTGTCATATTGTTCAGTTTTTGGTTTTACAAAAATCACCTTTTTTCTCATTGGATAACGATTATTTATTATCTTTTGATGGACTTTATTCCAAACTATATGCAAACTATTATCATCAAAAAGACTATCATACATATAAACGATTTTAAGCCTGGCATCATAATACATGCATATATAATCGATAGATTCCATCATATCTCTGTACAAAATTTGAACATCGTTCTTATTGCACTGAATTGGGGCATATAATTCGGGTTGTGCATAAGAATAAACATTAATCATATCAATTTGACACTTTTTTCGAACCAAATTAATGAAATAATTTATTGTTTCGCCGGAAAATGGAGCATTTTCGGTTTTTATTTCATAATTCACTTGTGCGATATTCTGATGTGATTGCACAATGCATCTGAGAGAAAAAGAAAAAAGAAAACAATAAAGTTTTTTAAAAAAAAAAAAAAAAACTAACTAAATTATTATAAAATATATATATTGTATGAATTTAGAGTAAATGGAAAATATTATATTATATTGCAAAGACCACGTACAACGTTAATATGAAATACGTAAACAGATGTTTAATGCAAAATAATTCCATTGTAGACAGACGAAATATAATGAAAACCAACTGATAAAATAACACATTTCCATCTGGTAAAATTATAAGAAAAATTGGAAACTTAAAACCCGGGCTGGTATTCTAAGAATATTTTTTTTTTTGGCGGATCGAAATTTTGTAACAACCTAAAAAAACAACAACATGTTTACAAAAGTTTTGTGACAAATATCAATAATAATAACCATTGTTCTTCATAGGCTACTTTTGAGTTTATTCAATATATTCTCTCCGATCTGCCAAAAAATATTCATACCAGCTCCATATTGTTTTCACCTTTGGTATTTATATTATTATTTGTGAAAATCCTAACTCGCCTTGTGTCTAATAATGTGTGAATAGCTAAACTCTACGTAAAAGTTTATTTGTTTACTTTACTGAATGCATTAACTCTCAAATCAATTTTTTCCTTTTTGAATTGTAATTTATTTCATAAATAATTTACTGCGCGCATATTAATAAACACATAAAATAATGAGCAATGTTAATAATTTTATTATTTTTAATTATGTAATCACTGTGGAAATTTCGACAATTGTTTTGTTTGGAACATTTTTAAAATATGTTGTCTCATATGATCACCATAATTTTCAATGCTTTTTTCATTTGTTTTAAGTTTATAAGTTTGTGGATCATCGCCAAGAATAAGCATTGTTGCATATGCAATTGAAAATGGTCCACATGATGCATCATCATATATTTGTTTTGTTTTTACATCAATAAATTCCAATTTATGATAACCTGGATATCGTTTTCTCAAAATGAACCGTTGTCGATTAGTTAAAAATTGTTCATTAAGACTATCATAGACAAAAACTGTTTTTTTCTTTGCATTATAATATATACAAATGCAATGTCCATCAGATGAATCTTCCCATTCAGTGAACAAAATTTGTACATCATCTTTGCTTTCATCATGTCTTGGTACTAATTCGGGATAACCATCGAAATCAATGTAAAGCATATCAAAATTTGTTCTCAATCGAACCAAATTCACAAAATGATCAATTGCACCAAAAGAAAAGATTGCATTTGGTGTATTAATTTCATCAAATATATAAGTTTTAAGTACATTTAGAGTGCCTAAAAATATGTATGGCAGATCTACGCGTTCAAATCTATGTGAAAAAAAAATTAAAACATTTTCAATTAAATTAGATAATTTCGGAGGACACGCACTGTCAATGCAAATGCATGTGATGTCATAAATGAAATTTACCGTGGAAATAGTGATAGCTTTTGCTTTTGAAACATTTCATTAATATGTTTTTTCAAATAAATTGATTGGTGGCCATGTGTTGCACTCATTTTAAAACCATAATTTGCTGGATTTTCGCCCAAAATCAATGTGGTTGCATATGCAATTGTCAATGGTCCACTCGATGTATCATCATATTGTTCGATTTTTGGTTTTACAAAAACCACCTTTTTTCTCATTGGATAACGATTATCTATGATTATTTGATGAATATCATTATAAATATGATGCCGGCTATTATCTCCATTTAAACTATCATATATGTAAACAATTTTAAGTTTGGCATTATAAAATATGCAAATGTAATCGATTGATTTCATCATATTTCTGTATACAATTTGAATATCATTGTGATTATCACGATGTGGAACATATAATTCAGGCCGTTCATAAGAATTTACATTAATCATATTAAATTTGGTGGTTTTTCGAACTAAATTTATAAAATAATTGATTGTTTTGTCGGAAAATGGTGTATTTGTTGATTTTATTTCATTTTTCACATTTGCAATATTCTGATGAGAGTATGCAACACATCTGAGTGTGAAAAAAAAAAAAATTGATAATGCATATTTGTTGGACAATAATAAAAAAGATTTTCACTTACAACGTGAATAGCAAAAGCGATAACATTTGTTTGACGCTAAAATATTTCATTGAAAAATAATATAAAAATCCGATTCAATAATTAAACAAACTCTTACCTTTTATCAAGTTCTTCTATCTTCTTGTATAAAGAATACTAATCGCAGACAAAACTGAAAAACGTTGTTTCACAGTCTACGTCAAAAATTATATATGAACCCTCGAATTTCATCTGAAATCATCAAAATGTATAACGAATCGTAACATTTTTTAGAAAATTCATATATATATGTATATTTATCAGACTAATTTTTGTTTTTTATAACGAATTATATTATTTATTATTGTGAATTATTTATCAATGTGTTAACATTTTATGGAGTTTTTTTTTTCACATCATTTCAACTTTCTATGACATTCCAACGTGCTATTCAATAGAAGCTATATGATTTAAAACTGAATAAAATATCATGTCATATATTGCTGGGTTTGGTTTCCATTTGTCTTATTGTATATAACGATTATTTAAATTCTTTTGATAAATTTAGACTCCAAAACGACTATATTCTGACTATTTTACTGTGGAAATTTTAACAATTGTTTTAATTTAAACATTCTCAAAATATGTTGTCTCAAATAATCACCATAATGTTTAATACTTTTGTTATTCGTTTTAAGTTTATAAGTTTGTGGATCTTGGCCAAGAATAAGCATTGTTGCATATGCAATTGAAAATGGTCCACATGATGCATCATCATATATTTGTTTTGTTTTTGCATCAATAAATTCCAATTTGTGAATTGGATATCGTTTTTTCAAAATGAACCGTTGTTGATTCGTTAAAAAATTGTTCATTAAGACTATCATAGACAAAAACTGTTTTTTTCTTTGCATTATAATATATACAAATGCAATGTCCATCAAATGTTTCATCCCACTCGGTTAACAAAATTTGTACATCATCTTTGCTTTCATCATGTCTTGGTACTAATTCAGGATAATCGATGAAATCAATATAAAGCATATCAAATTTCGTTCTAAACCGAACCAAATTCACAAAATGATTGATTGTACGATAAGTAAATGGTTCATTTGATGTATTAATCTCATGAAATATATAAGATTGAATTATATTTAGAGAACCCAAAGTCATATTTTCGTGTTCGAATCTGTAAGAAGAAAAAAAAAGTCTAAAGTAAATTAGACAACTTTTTATAAAAAAAAAAAAAAAAAAAAAAAAAATAATTCACCGTGGAAATAGTGATAGCTTTTGCTTTTGAAACATTTCATCGATATGTTTTTTCAAATAAATTGATTCTTGACCAGATGTTTCACACATTTTAAAACCATAATTTGCTGGCGATTCACCCAAAATCAATGTGGTTGCATATGCAATTGTCAACGGTCCACTCGATATATCATCATATTGTTCGGTTTTTGGTTTTACAAAAACCAACTTTTTTCTCATTGGATAACGATTATTTATAATTATTTGATGAATATCATTCCAAACTTTATGATGACTATTAAGACCATTTAAACTATCATACATGTAAACAATTTTCAGTTTGGCATCATAAAACATGCAAATATAATTGAAAGATTTCATAGTTTCTCTGTATATAATTTGAATATCACTCTTATTGTCTGGAACTGAGACATATAATTCCGGTTTTGCATAAGAATTCACATTGATCATATTAAATGTAGTGGTTTTTCGAACTAAATTTATAAAATAATTAATTGTTTCACCAGAAAATGGTACATTTGACATTGTAATTTCATTTATCACATTTACAACATTTTGATGAGAATGCACAATACATCTGAGTGAAAAACAAATGTGTGATATTTATTAATAATTCAATCTTGGACAGACATTTTTACTTACAAAATGAATAACAAGTCGAACAATAACATTTGTTTGATGCTAAAAAATATCATTGTTACTATCATAAAGAAAAACGGAGAAAACTGAATATAGAATTAAAGAAATGTTCAAGTTTTCAAGCTCATCAAGCTTCGTAAAATTTAAACTGAAAATAAAACTGAAACACATTTTCTCTAATTTACGACATAAAGTAAATACGTTACGTCATTCATTCGAATTTTTAACGAATTGTAACCATTTTTTGAGAAGCAATTGAGAAATAAATGAAAAATAATCTACTTATAATCTACTTATGAGACAAACTGAAGTTCAATTATTAAACATTTTTAATTAGCTTGATGAAAATCATTCAGCCAAACATTTTTTTTTTTTTTTTTTTTCATTTTTTTTAACATTTATTGTCGAAACAGTGATAATTCTTTTGTTCGAAACATTTTTAAAATGTGTTTTCTCAAAAAAATCGAATTATCAATATGTCTGTTGCTCATTTTAAGATTATATGACCATGGATCTTGTCCAAGAATCAATGCAGTTGCATATGCAATTGAAAATGGACCGCATGATGTGTCATCGATTTGTTTTGTTTTTGCAATACTAAAATGAATATGCTGATGATTTGGATATCGTGCATTTATAATTGAAATTTGTCGATTACTTAATTTCTGTTTATAAAGACTGTCATAGATAAAAACGGTTTTAACATATGAATTATAAAATATACAAATATAATGTCCTACATCATTTGTTGTATCACCATCTGTGTATAAAATTTGTACATCATTTAAACTTTCATTATGTTTTGGATAAAATTCTGGATAATTATCAAAATCAATGTAAATCATATCAAAATTGGTTGTCACCCGAACTAAATCAATAAAATGATTTATTGTGCGAAAACTAAATAATGCATTTGGTTTTTTAATCTCTTCCAATGTATCACTGTGGATTTTATTTAGAGTTTCGTTAATGTATGCAATATCATGTTGATGGGATCTATTCAAAAAGAAAAAAAAAAAAAAAAGTGAAAATTCAATCAAATCAGATTCACAAATCGATAATGTTTAATGTAATTTACTGTGGAAATGATGATAATTGTTTTGCCAAAAACATTTCGCGAATATGTTTTCTCAAGTAAATTGATTTATCCTCATGTTTTACACTCATTTTAAAACCATAATTTGCCGGAGTTTTACCCAAAATTAATGTTGCTGCATATGCAATAACCAAAGGTCCACTTGATGTTTGATCATGTTGTTCAGTTTTTGGTTTTACAAAAACCACCTTTTTTCGTTTTGGATAACGACTTTTTATGATAAAATCATGGATATCATTCTGAATTCGAGAATTACTATTATCATCATAAAGACTGTCATAAATATAAACAGTTTTGAGTAATGCATAATAATAAACGCATATGTAATGACCAGTTTCAAGCTTATTACTGTATAAAATTTGAACATCATTTGTATCATAAATCGGAATCATCGAATACATTTGTGGTTGTGTATAAGCAACAACATCAATCATATTGAAATTTTTTTTCGTCTTTCGAACTAATTTTATGAAATAATTTATTGTATCGAGAGTAAAGGGTGTGTTTGGTGTTTGTACTTGATATTTCACTGTTGAAATATCCTGTTGTGAGAAATGAATGCATCTAATTTTCAAAGGAAAAAAAAATATATTTTATCGAAATTTGATTATTTTAATTTTTTTTTTACGTTTAACAAAAAATTTTTGCGAGAAAAAATTATGACAAAACGAATTTCAACAAATTCAACTTATTAAAAAATAACTCATTCCTCACATAAGCAAATACTGGATTAAATGTCAAAGTGTTTATTCCAAGTCGGAATAAAAAATGGATACACCCGTATTGGAGTAACTATGTATTGGTTTACTCCAAATCGGTGTAATGATGTATGCGTAATACTTACAAATGGATTAAGATAAACGATAACGTTTGTTTACTTCCAAACATCATTGCTCAGGTAATGTGCAAAAAAACAACTAAAAAAAGAGAATGAAAAGAGAAAAAAAAAATATTTAAAAGTTTTTTCAAGTGATAAATTGATCAAATCATTTACATTTGCTCAAAACTCCTTTTTAAACTTTTCAAACTTTTCAGTTGAAAATAATGAAAATTGCAAAATTTATTGGCAGAAATTCAAAAAAACTGCATTTACCAATTCACAGAAATACTCATATTCGACTTGTTTTGAAAGATATATTTTGAGAGTTGAGAACCCATACAATATTATTACAATTTCAAATATTTATAAACGTTTCACGTCATTACATTTGAATTTCATTCTCAAACAACAAAATTGACAAACATATTTGTTCATTCAACACATATGTTCTGATAAGAACAGTTGAACAGGCAACATTCGAGTTGGCAAGTGTTTTTAATTTCTTTTTTTCAATGAAAATTATATATAAAAATGTTTTGCGCCCAATTTCCAGAATGATGTTTCTATATTTAAGTACCCACTGCTCCTGTATTTAAGTATAAAACACAGAATGGATGTAAATTTCCCCCATACCTTGTGTGTGTGTGTGTGTATAAAGCTCAAATAGAATTTTTACAAAAAACAAGTCGAAATCTTTTACTCTTTCAGATAGTTACAATGCTGTTGTCAAGCAAATTATTATATGCATAGCAACAAAGTCAAGAAATTCATTTTCATCATTTTGACTGTTTAAAGAGCAAACAAGAAAGATTATATTGCTTGAGCCATTTACACGCAAACATAGTCCTTGTTTGTTTGTTGATTTCTTATTCCGTAATTTAGAATATGACCTTTTACAGTGTGGCATTTGATTCACCCAATTTAAACTATTCGGCGAATAGTATTCGCGTCAGTGCAATTCAATGCCTGAAGATATTTTGAATAAATGTATAATTTTATCCATTCAAAAAGGAATTCTCAATATTTGACATGCACCAAGAAAAGTTAGTTTATAACCGCACCGAGTAAAACCACATACCATTTAACAAATTCAAAATAGACTATCCCATAGTTGTTGGTATTGTCCAAAAGTAGTTTGCTCAGAAATGAAACTGAAAATGGTTCAGGTGAATTTCACGCACTAAATCATATGAGAAATGGTGCGTGAAAAGTATGTTTTTGGCATGGGAAAGCAACAATTCATTGTATATATTCAACTTTTTGATTATCTTAATTTCAAATGGCATTTCATTATTATGAGCACAAGTATACCGTAACCGCAACCACAACAACAACCACAAAAACCATTTCAGTTGACAAGTTAGCGGTTGTCGGTCATTTGAAAATTTGTCGGAAAAATGCGATAAATTTTCCATTGACCCATATGGTTATGCACAAAATACTTTATCATCTGAATAATATTTCATAAAATTACTATATCAAATGGAATGTCAAATCATGCAAACTTAAGTAAAGTTTTATGGGGAAAAACATTATTATTCCGTTTGATTAGTTTGAATATTTCATTAGCATGCATTAGATCAAAAATAGCCTTGATGTTGTCTACTCCTATTAACAGTCATACGCTTATTCTATCTCTTTCACTCTTTTGGCTTATTCACAATCATTTTCAATTGTGAAATTTGTTCGGTCTCTCCTTCAATTTGTTAAATATGACTTTTATTTTGATCATACTTTTTACATGTTACCTTAATCATGTTCTAATTCACCTTTGCCATTATTACAATTACTGGTCAGTTTGACTAAATTTATCTTAATTCATCGGTCTATTCGGTTTTTATATAAAATCAATATATTTGTCGACAAAAGAATTTCTATGGTCGAAAAAGTGATACAGACACAGAGAGAAAAAATAGAGGAAAAATTGAAAGCATTTAACACAATAACAAAGTTACATTGTCGACAAGATAATGACTTCGAAAGGTTGAATTGTCGATTTGATCCATTTTGGCTGGCTAGACATGGCTGGTAGTGCAAAGGACATTTTGATAAATTTTCATTTCTCATCATATAATATGGTTTTAGTTCACAGATGATTTTCCCCATCAATTGTTCGTGTAGCACGGTACATTCAAATTAATGATGAAAATATCAAAATATGTGACTGACAAAATGGATACCATTTATCATCATTATTTGAACGAAAAAATAGAAATAAAGGTGACACACAACACTAATTTTTGGCACAATACGTGCTGAACAATACATTGTTTTTACCAGCTTAATGCTCATGTTCACACATTTTACTGATAACAACCAAAAATAGTTCTTTCCTAGATGACCTTTTATTTCACATAAAATTAAACATGTTAACATGAACAACAAGAACTTGACGAGAATTTTAGAAATTTTTCGTACAATTTTTTGAAAGCATTATTGATTTTGTGATTTTATCAATTCAACCAAAATAACAACAGATATACAGAGTATATGACCAACTGGATGACATACTCAACTGAAATGGCATTGAAATCACATTAAGCCTTCAACCAAACAATTGTGATGGAATATCACATTTTCGAGAACTTTTGAAAAAATACATCAAACTGACATTTGCCTTGAACGAACACCGAATTCAAAAAAAAAAAAAAAAAGAAAAGAAAGAAAAGAAAATGTGTTGGAAAACGAATCTGTGTGAAGCTGCTCAATTTTGTATGAGATGCCACATTGTTATGCAAAAACAAAATGTAAACAAAAAAAAGAAAAAGAAATGCGACGATCATCTTTGTTTCAAGCAGCAAGAAGTAGATGGAAAATATGCAGATATATATATATCATCATATAATGGTAGTTGAATGTAGAAGCCATTTGATTACCTTGAACTAAATTTCACAAAAATGACGTCTACCTATGGAAGTGTCGAAAAATACACGTTCTACTTTCTGTGTTGGTCATTTTGATTGTGTTAAATGGTGCACACTGCAAAAAAAAAAAAAAAAAAAAACACTGTTCCGAAAGGAGAATTTTATTGATTTTATTTGAATTTCCACGGCATAAAAACGGTTGCATTATTAAATTCCATTGAAAATTGTTTATAAATTCTATCAATTTAAAATGAATGCAATTTGTTTAATTTACCGACTATACCATTGTATATGGCCATCGGTTTGGTCTGGAATTTCTGAGTTGGTGAAAAAGTTTTTAATTTCACCATTAGAATTTTGATCGATAAATTGTTTGAATGGCAAAATGTGTAACCGACATTCATTCGTCAAATCAACGCGTACAAGTGTTGCTGAAAATGAGTAAATTCACTTCATTATCATATTTCATACTGAACATTTGATACTTTACAAATTAAGGCAATCCTTGAATGTGCTTTAGCTGAGTTTTCTTGACTCATCCACCAATTTTGTTGCATTGAGAACATTTTCGTAACTCATTCTCATAAATTTTCTTGAATTTTATAAATTTCATGACTGAGCTTCATTCTATTTGTGGTTGGGGAAGGGATGGGGAGGGTGTTTCTTATTTTTGTCTGTGATTTATTGCCGCAAACAAAATGAGCATTAACATCAGACTCAACAATATGGATATGGTGATTGCAGAAAAAGTGTACGAACTTTTTGTAGTCGAGTTTCAGTCATATTTCACATATGTACCATGCATTTCTTATGAATGTCATCATTTTTCCACCGGAATAATTTCCATTTCTTTTTTATTGCAATGTGGCAAGTGGAAACTCGCGTATTTGTCTTAGAAAAACTAAAGACATAGGTCATAATGCAAGCAAATAACATGATGACAGTCATCCATATCCGCAAAGATTCATTTTTCTCCGCAATTGAGCGTTTTTTTTTCCACTGTATTGCACATCGAACGCCAAAGGCGACATTGAAAAAGCATATTTATCTCTTGGAATTTTGTGTTTTTTTTTTTTTTTGTTTGCTCAATTTTGTCTTTTTTAAGGAGAGGAAAGGATTCTACATTCCTCCTTTTTCAATCCTAACTTGTCTCTCTTTCTCCCTCTCTCTCCCTCTCTCTCCCTCTCTCTCCCTCTCTCTCCCTCTCTCTCTCTCTGCCTTGAAGGGAGTCCCTCTACTCTCTCTTTCTCTCTTTCTCTCTCCCTCTCTCCATCCTCTCTTTCTCTCTCTCTCTCTATCCCTTTTTGCATTTCTTTTTGATATTATCTACCAGCTTTCCAAGCTCCTTTCTCTTGTTCATCATTTCCATTCGCTTGTGTTTTGTTGTCGACTGGGTCGGTACCTCCCACCCCATTAGTTTGCTGTTTTCATTCGCTACATTTTTCTCATTTTCATCTTGCTAACTACATCATGGGATACAAATTATGGCCATTATTCAACTGTGTGTCACATGTAATTGTGAAATACTCGACAGGAGTGCATCATGTCATTGTACAAAACAAATTATCCATTGTAATTAAATTGCGCTCAGCTGCCAAGATAAACGATACGACATTCAGCAATTATTCATAATTATAGTACAATGGAATGAATAAAATTATAAAAAAATAACAAGGAGCGGAGTTGAGATGATGATGTGCATCCACATTAAGTATATGTTGAAACAAAAAAAAAAAAAAAAAACAATTAACAATAAGGTGTGACAAATAGATTGATTACGCTTGTAATTGCCAAGTAAATTATTCAATATTACGAATCATAATTAAAGCAAATGGCAAATGGTTAATTGGGAATATTAACTCTTTATGAGCGATATTCCTTTCCTAGCCGAACTTATAAATTATATCGAAAATTGTTCACATCATAATGTGAGTGATTAAAATTGTTAATTGTGTCGTCAGATTTCTTTTACTACAAAGCACAACTGCGCCATTGACTGTGTCAAAGCACAAATGCGCCATTGACTGTGTCAAAGCACAAATGCGCCAAAGAATTGCAATTTAAATTACGAATGGAAATATAAATGTAATAATAGAGTTTTATGTCCATTAACGTCAAGTGCAGAGTGCATATCGACGAACTTGAGAGAGGGAGAAAGAGAGGAAAAGAGAGAGAGACAGAGAGAGAAACAGTAGAAGAGCAATGATGTGGCTGTTATGCAATTTTTATTGTATTTCAACAACAACATATTGTATTTCAAAAGAAAAAAAAACAAAATCAAGTGATGCTCATTTAATTGCTTTCACTGTGATTGAAATTTTGCTGCGAAAAAAAT
>JAQOWM010000108.1:0-10081 GCA_029041755.1 Resseliella maxima
CTGGGGTATCAGCCAATAACCTACAAAAAATTCCAACCAATTTTAGAATCCAACAAAGCAATAAAGGTTAATTGAATTTTAATTTCACTTCATTTCATTAATTTTTAGTCTCTTTAAAAATTGCTAAGTAAATACAATTTATCGTCTTATGACTCGACGCGTCACAGTACGCTTAAGCATGAAACAAACCTAGTATGTATAAAATATGTTAATTAGTGTCTGCTGAAGCAAATCTTTCACTTTTTATTTTCAATAATTTCAAATATAAAATGCTAAAAAGAGAAAAAGAGAGAGAGAAAATCATCATTAAAAAATAATGTAAAGTATGCAATGACACAAAATGAAGTAAATTCAATGTAATGGCATTTCTGTTGCAAATTATTCACAGTATTAACCATTTGCAGTAAAAGTACATTCTGAAACTTCATTGAGAATGTTGGAGAAACATTTAAAAATAAATAAATTCACAACAAATGAAAATGTTAGTATGCAAAACAATTGATAAGAAAAGTCTACAAGTAATGAGTTTAAGAAACTTTTTATGTAAATTCACTTACAAAAGGAATGGCATTCAATCAACTGAAACTTTTACAAAGTGAATTGCACCGTTGATACTGTAATGTTTTGTTATAAACACTCTATGAGCTCATATGAAATCAATCAGACATTGATTAACACTGACTTGATCAGCGTCAGGAATTATCGTCAGTAATTATTTCATTGCGTATCATACGTAACGTTGCTGTGCAAGCGCGTCCGTATTGTGTGAATCAATTTCAATACAAAACTATCGTTGCATTTCTTTCGTTAGATGCACGCATACAAACGATATTTAGCATTCACACTATACGGACACGCTTACCCAGCGACGTTATATATGGTACGCAATGAAATAATTACTGACGATAATTCCTGACGCTGATCAAGTTACTAATCGTCAGTGTTAATCAATGTCTGAAATCAATTAATTCATTCTTTGACAGATTTATTATGCTCTATCTTTACAATAACAACATCTTTGACCAAATTTTTCACTGAATTTAAAGTTGGAATTATTCTCCATAATCAAGATCATTGGTATTATTTCTCTCATTTTCTTCAAGAATGTGAACAATTTGGAAAAACACCAAATGACAGTAACCTTTTGGGTAAACATGCACACTTGATAGATGCTGAAATTAATTTTTGTTGATTTTAGTTGAAATCAGAATATGAAAAGTAAAAAAAAAAAAACTCAGTAATGTATTGTTTATTTTTATTGTTTGCTTTTAAAAAATGTAATAGAGTCTCCATATTCCTATGTATGGAAAAATTACCAGATAAATAATCAAATGAAAAAAAAAACAATAAATGTTCAAAGTGAAAAAAAAATGTAGATAAAAAATCTGATTTTTATTCACGACAATGTGAGGTTATGTTGACAATTTCTGGAATGTCATATGCAGAAATATACATACGCAACAAAATATTATTTTTTTCGTTTAAAAGCAATTTTCGAAAGATAAACTTATATTTTTTTGTCTTGTATTTTGTTCAAAATTATTTTTGTTTTTTTTTATCACAAGCTTTTTTATGTTGGCTAGTTTCTATGCTCTTTATTCATATATTTGGTGCCGCCATCTTTCGAAAATTTCAAAGAATAATATTTAATCCAATCATAAAAATATCTAAAGTACAAATGTCAAATAGCAACATCATTGTTTGACTTTTTTCCCAGCTTCTTTTAAATCGTATTTATCTTGAATAATTTTAAATTCTAATAATTTTACATTTTTTAATGGTGTTTTTTGGGAAAATTAGATCGTTCCGATTCAATGGCAATAACAACAATCCAAATTGCGTACAATTCAATGCAGCAATGAGAAAACTGTTGGCAAACTGTTCAATTTATTACTCCAATCTTGGAAACTGCACCAATTTTAGTCAAAATGTGGTAAATCCATATTCAAACATTTTTACCATCACCAGTCGTCGTCCAAAAATACCAGCTATAAGCACGAATGAAATATTCACTGGAGAGGACATTGACGAAATCATGTCGGAATTAAATGAGATTCAAAACGATGGTCAAAGAACCCAATTAACTGATCTCAATGATATTACGATCGCGTATATTGCGAGTAAGATAGAATTGAAAGTAGAAAACATGGATAAATATAGTTGCGAACTTTGCAAGACAGTGTTCTTCCAAAATGAGCAGATTCACAGTGCATTCACGAGCACGGCTCATACGAAGAGAGCTTGCCAAAGCACTTTTGAAATTTGTCGCGGAGCGGATTATTTTCTTAAACTCGAAATATTGAAAGGCCAATTCAGCTTAAATCTTATTTATAAGTGTATTTTAACTAGTCTGAATATCGAGGAATTGTATGCAGAATCAAACTTTTTGGATGTTTATTCTGACTAATTATGTACGCTGCAAAGCGATTTATATGGCCAAACAAGTATCATTTAATGAATTTGAGAAAAACCTAAGGCGACGGTTAACACGTATGATAATTGATAATCATACTTAAGGTTTTCTAATTTTGAAGACAAATATACTAGGAAAAGAAAATTAATAAAATTATTTAGACTACTTATTACTGATTTAAATAAGAAATGTTAATATGGTTAAATAGGAATAGTCATTGAACATATCAATTTTAGTCTACAGCAACAACATTTCAGATCGAGTATATTCATTCGTAGTAAATCACCTTTTTTCCCTTGTATTAGATGTTTGCCATCTATAATCACCATTTTTAGCTGGCGAATATCAATAACGGACATTTATAATTCAGCGTAGATAGTATAGGGCTTTTGATGGTACAAAATTGAATGTAATTGCGATATTTCTTTTATGATTTGTTGTCTCCCCAAAAATTGTCTCGACGATAGAATGGTAGTTTGGAGGAGAGTTTGTAATTTATGAAACAAGATAGTTTTTGTGTTGGTCCATTAAGGGCTTCATTATCGGTAATTCATGTCGATAGCTGCTGAGTATGAGATTATTCATGAGTCAATTTCATTCTTTTGCGTTCTGTCAAAAACAAATCAGAGCAAATATGTTGTTGATCGCAAGTGTTTGAGTCAATGTAATTATTATGAAAGAATTGCTTGGACCCAACACGATCGATTCATCGGTTTTTCGAAATTCATTATTTACAAACTTATCGTCTGGTTTAATGAACATGAGTCCTTCTCAATTTAGCCATTTCCATAGCTCCAATATCCTCGGTATATGACGGAAAACACAGTGGTTCCATATAAATAAATGCAAAATTTTTGCTGTTAATTCGGATCTAGATTCGGATTAACCAGCATCATATTAGCTTGGGCCAAAATTGGTATCCAAAATGCATCCTCTCACGTTTTGGATACTCGGTCTGTATTAAAATTATATATATTAATTATAAATTACATAATCAATTTTTATTCAGATTCAGTATCAAATGTTGGTGAATCTAGTTTATGTTCGTGAGTTTGGATGGCGTTCGGGAACGTGTTTGAATTTTTTTTCTCACTGCATAGCTCCCTAGCCTTCAGCTGAATATATATCATCATTGCTGTCAATTTTTAATTCATCATCATCGTAACCACATTGCTAAATCGAAACGTTGTAATTCAGCCGCAACTAATACATTAAATTCAAGTGTTGGACCAAGACCGATACCTTTTTCACTTAAAAATTCCACTTCAAGTACAGTTTTACGATTGCAATGCATTTTCATCACTTGCATTGTCCATTCAAGTAAATTATCATTGCGTGACACTTTAACATGTTCATGCTTCAATCGGCCAACATGGAATTCATGGTGTTCATCATGTCGTGGACTTAAACCAAGCACACGTTGTCGTTCCAACGTTGTGATTGTAACCATACAATGCCACGCGATGCACCAAATGCAGTACAATTAAAGTGCAATTGCCACGTTTCAAATGGAAATAAAAATGGACATGATTGATTTAAATTTTCACACCATGATGGTAAACTGTGACTTGATAATACAAGCGTATCTTGAATTTGTTGGTTATTTAGTTCACACATTAGATTTTCGGACGGTATTGATGTATTAAATAATGTTGGATTATCAATAATTGCATTCATTTGTGTTAACAATTGTAGCACATCATCAATTGAACATTAATTACGATTTGAGGCAATTGGTGAATTTGTTGATAATGTTGATGAACTACATTGGTCCGGTAATATTATCGATACGACTGGTGTGGTTTTTCCTTCCTCGTCAACACCAACACCAAATTCTTCATCCCTGTTTGCTTTTTCATAAATGAATGTTGGTTCATGGTAGTTGAGAAATAGAGAACATTTTGATTAAATTAAGTCATTTTTTTGCATGAAAATTTCAAATGTTAGAATTATAATGAAATAATTAAAATAACTTCTTATTCTGGTACAAAATAACAATTTATTTAAAATTGCGAACGTTTTCGAGCATCTGTGTGCTCATCATCAGGCATTCAATAGAACTGATTTACATTTGTAATTTTATGTCAAGTGGTTACTAATATTAAAATGTAATTATTTGAAGCAGTCAAAATATATTCAATGAAAAAACAATGGATATGTGATAGACACCGTCACGAAAATATGCGTTACAAATCTAGTTTAAAAATTACATTTTAATATTAGTAACCACTTGACATAAAATTACAAATGTAAATCAGTTCTATTGAATGCCTGATGATGAGCACACAGATGCTCGAAAACGTTCGCAATTTTAAATAAATTGTTATTTTGTACCAGAATAAGAAGTTATTTTAATTATTTCATTATATTTAATGACTGGTGCAGTTGCTCAATACAACAATTTTTTATATTGAATAATCTATTGTTAGAATTAATTACCCATAATTTTCGCATTTTATCTTGTTTTGACATTGTTGTTTGTTGGATTAACGCTTGAAAAATTCGAAAAACTGTCCATTCGGGATTTGTTAGTGGAACTTCAACATCAGCAACACCATTAATATTTGGACGGCGTATGCTGAGAATCAGCGATGGTTGAGCCATCACGTTCTGAACCAGACGGTGTAATTTCTAAATCTGATGTTTGATTGATATTTGTTCGGCCAGGTCTTGGATCAAAGGCTGGTATTAATGCCAAAAATTGACGTTGTTTTACAAAATCATCGTCAAACGATTTTCGTTTGTCAGCGGCAACTAAATGATTCTCTAGAGTTTCATCGTCCATGAAGCTTAATAAATTTCATGAAACCATCACTTGAAGTAGTGTACTGCCAACATTTTCAAATTCTTCATCATTATCTTCGTCTTCATTTGAATCTTCCATTTCTTCTTCATCATCCAATTCACCAAGTAATGTTTGTCCACCGCGACAACTATCCAGAAAGTCTTCAAAACCCACTTGTTCACTGTCACTTGATGTTGATGTAAGGCTCATTGTTAGTGTTGGATTTATTGATATTGATTGTTCTGAATTACCCGATGTTACACGTGAACAACTATTCAATATATTCGTATATAAAATAAGAAAAGAGAAAGATACTGCCTTGCGGTTGGCTCGAATTCATATTCGATGAATTTGTTTGAATCAAATTGTGAATTGGCTGCAAATTGAAAAACAGAGAAAAGATTTATGATTTTCTCTACAGAAAAATGAATTTTTCTTTAAAAAAAATGAATAGATCTAGAATCACGAACACAAAATATCTCTCATTTACCTGATTATTTGATTGAAAACAGCTTCCGGCATACGACGTCTGAATGCAAGTCCAGGAATTGTTTTGAAAAGTCCAGATGGTAAAACAGGTACAATTTGGCTTGTGCATTCATCTGATGTGGCCAGATTTAGTACACTTATGTATATTAATTGAATTGCCAACAACATCATCACAACTGCTTGCTGGTGTATTTTCATCTTGCACTGAATTACTGGTGTCAGTCTGTGATTGGTATTGAATTAAGGACAATTGGTACCAATGAAGCAGGGGTTGTATGCAAGTCTCTTCAACAGTGACAATTTACCGTTTATGATTTATTAATGATAAATCATTATGATGTTATAACTGAGCTATTATTGATATTTTCAATGGCTTCTGGAAGACTTGGTGTCGAATTGGATTTTCGACTAACCAATACATTGGATTTTTTGAATTTTATATGTTTAAAATTGGTATCATATTTCTCCTCAGCAACTATACGATATGAATCTGGAACACTATGATCCTATTTGACATCGATCCAACCCAATTTTTTCATGAAATAAAAACGTTTTAATATTTGGTTCTTAACAAACATTTTAGATTTTATAGAAAAATGTCATTTCAAACGAATTGAATATGATTCCGCTTACCGTTATGAATTTCGCCAGTTACCGTACCAACACGATTATCACCGGTGCCATCTTGATCATCCCATCGTAAATCAACGCCATGCACGACACGTTTTCCCATATCTTCGCATATGTTTACAACATCAAAATACATTTCTAAACCGCTTAAACTCAAATAAATCGTTTGATTTAATGCATTACGGCTATGTTGTTGTATACGAATGTGTCGAAAACTATCTGTCTCTTCTGATGGATAAATGACAGCCCATATACATTTACTACCTTGTAATAACCAATGACGTAACACTGATCATCCATAGCTACATTCATGTTAGAAAATTTAAAAAAAAAAAATGCATTATTATGGTGCTACACTGAAAGTAAGCATTTAGTGAGTCTTTAAATTTAATATTACCTTAGTGTGTGTTCAGTTGGTATGATGAAAACACCAAAATTAATAGCAAACCAAGCTTTTTTATTGTCTTTTGTATGACAATTTACGATGACACAATCACGTGATAAAATATCCACAAGTTGACCATATAGTCCAGTTTTTGTGGTTTTACAATTCGATCCAATGTAATATATTAGGCCATTTTAATCGAAATCATGCTGTTGTTTGAATATAATCTCTTCACCTTTATTTTTTTCAAAACATTAAATGTTGAATGATCCATATCAAACCATTGCTTTGCAATGGTGCGCATTAAATAGTACTTTTCAATTCAGACAATTCACCCAGTGTTATAATATCATCAATATCATCGAAGCTACTATCCTAAAAAAAACTATTTCCAAATAAAATTTTAATCTCTTTTTTTCATGAATAAATTCATAAATTTAAAATATAAATTTTTCAATATTTACCTCGGAATCAGTAGACTGGTTTGATCATAAATTTTATTTCAATAGCTCAGGCAATTTGATAGTAATAATTTCATACCATTAAACTTTGTATCAATAAATTCTTTTGATTTTGTTGACATTCATTGATTTATAAGTTTCAAAAATAAAATTTATCGGGATTTCGTTTTTTTGTGCTCATATTTTGAGAAAATGTGTGATAATAACACTTTGAATTAATACAATTGATTATAAAAATATGTAAACACAATAAAGCATGAATGTTGTGTACCCAAACAAATGTCAAATGTCACATGTCAAAGAATTCTCCTACGTAATAGGTGGCGCTGTATACAGTCAAGAGAAATATATCTCTTGTCGATTATGTGTGACCAAGACATGAAAATTCGTGCGTTTAATCACTCATTTTCAATATTTTGTCAATAATTATTTTATATTTCAATAAATTTATTATTTTGTGACATACCAATGTTTATTCACTAATTTATAATTTCATTTTTGTATGTATGATTGCCCAACTGTAAAATCATGACGAGCAGTGAGAGCGATTTATTACCTGAAATGGAGCGCGAATTAATAGTCAATATTTCGAAGCAGACAGCCGTGAAATATGAAACTGGCCGTTGTCTACATCAGTTATTTGAAGAGCAAGTGATAAAGAATTCTAAAGCAATTGCCGTAGAGTATGAAGATGAAACTTTAAGCTACGCATCACTTAATGCTCAGGCAAACAGACTAGCACATTATCTCATTAAACTGGGTGTGAGGCCGGACACATTAGTTGGTATGTGCATGAGTCGCAGTACACAGATGATTGTAGCGATACTTGGCATTTTGAAGGCCGGTGGCGCTTATGTACCTCTCGATCCTGCTTACCCAAGTAAGCGTTTCACTCATATTTTGCGGGATGCCAACCCATTGTGTGTCGTGGCGGATTTAACTGGTCGAAAGGCACTTGGACAACATGAAGTTCCATTCATAGACATAGAGTTGGCGCTGTCTACAAATATATCCAACAAAAATATTGACCCTTCAGAACTTAAACTTACTCCGTCACATTTGGCTTATGTTATCTACACATCCGGTTCGACAGGAAAACCAAAAGGAGTAATGATTGAACATAGATCGATAGTTCATTATGCACAAGCGCTACCCTTTTTGTTCAATGTTGTTCCAGAAAGCCGTACTATACAGTTTGCTTCGTGCAGTTTTGATGCTAGTGTGTCGGAAATTGTAATAGCTCTCACCAATGGTGCACGATTGTGTATACCGACTGAAGAAGATCGTCAAACGGATGTCAGTATACTTAATTATTTATCTTCCAAGAGAATCACCCATGCTCTCTTACCGCCAGCTCTGTTCCGAAGTACACAAGACCTAGTGAAATTGAAGAATTTAAAAGTTCTCCTTTTAGGTGGCGAGACGCCTACAATATCTTTGTTGCAAAATGCTGCATCACATACTATTGTTTACAATTTGTATGGTCCAACGGAGGCAACCATAATGTCAACCTTTTGGCAATGTCCCTTTGATTTTGATGGTTTACCCATATCTATCGGTCGACCCATTCCAAACACTTGTATATATATATTGGATTCGGATGGTGAACCGGTCCGTCTAGGAGCAAAAGGTGAGCTGTATATCGGCGGTACTGGTATTGCTCGTGGTTACTTAAATCGCCCTGATCTCACAACAGAATGTTTTCTACCTGATCCATTCAGTGATCGACCTGGAGCTCGCATGTATCGAACTGGTGACCTGGCACGCTATCTAAGTGACGGAAATCTAGTCTATCTAGGACGTATTGACCAGCAAGTGAAGATCCGTGGATATCGGATTGAGCCGGGAGAAATCGAGGCTCGCTTGATCGAACATCCCCGTGTACGAGAAGCGGTGGTAATACCCAGAAGTGATGGATCCGATACTCGTTTGATAGCCTATGTAGTGGCTGAGCCTGATGTATCATTGGCACGTGATTTGCGTACATATTTGACATCACTGCTACCCGACTATATGATACCAGTGGCTTATGTATGTCTAACGACCTTACCACTTACACCAAATGGCAAATTGGATCGCCGAGCATTGCCAGCACCGGATGATGAAGCTTTCGCTTCACAATTATACGAAGCCCCACAAGGTCACATAGAAGAGAAATTGGCATGCATCTGGAGTGAGCTGTTGGGCATTGAGCGTATCAGTCGAAATGATAATTTCTTCGAGCTCGGCGGACATTCTTTGTTGGTTGTACGATTATTAGCTAAGTTACGGCAGAATAAATTTTTAACTAACGTTCAGGCGGTGTTCGAGACTCCCACTCTAGCTGCACTGGCTGCATCCATTAGCAATTGTCTTCAAGACATTACTACACCTCCTAATCTGATCTCTGTAAATACTACAGAGATTACTCCAGCTATGTTACCGCTCATCAATCTTTCTCAGAAAGAAATCGATATAGTGATCTCACAGATTCCCGGTGGAATATCCAATATCCAAGACATATATGGTCTAGCGCCTTTGCAACACTGCATCCTATTCCATCATATGATGGCCGAAAAAGGCGATCCGTATCTGCTAATTACGAGCTTATACTTTTCTGAACGTGAGGAGCGCTTGACCGTTATGCATCGGCTCTACAACAGGCGATTGAACGCCACGACATACTACGCACAGCATTCATCTGGGAAGGCCTGAGTGAACCAGCACAGGTCGTCTAGGGTCAGGTTCCTTCATTGCTCACCGAAATTACATTTGACGAAAATGATGGATCAGTACTTCAGAAATTGGAGAATCGTTTCGACTCAAATCATTACAAACTAGATTTGACACAAGCTCCGCTGTTGCGTTTGATCGCTTCACCAATGTCTGATGGTAGCTGGGTGACACTGCAACTAATGCATCATATTATTGGTGATAAT
>JAQOWM010000886.1:0-29969 GCA_029041755.1 Resseliella maxima
AAGACAAATAATTCATTTTATACATTTCAATTTTAAATCATTTTCATTTCATTTTTTATCAAAAATAAAGAAAAAATCAAACAAAAAATATTTCGTTTACTTTAAGTTTCAATAAAATATCGATTTAAGTCAAAGCACAAGTATTATTCAATGCAATGGATTATCTTGGAATTGAATCGTTCAAATTGGGTTGATGTACACTGACAAAAATTTGAAGCAAAAGTAAGACGAAGAAATCTTATATACGGAATAAGACGATTTATTATTTTATTTCTAAAGTCTCAGTGCATTTAATACACTTTGTTGTATAATTTTTAAATGATGAAACTTAAGAAAAAAATCGTTTTGTTTTGAAATTTGACAGATCACACAAATCGTGATTGCAATCGTCTTAAAGACAATAAATCGTCTTTTTTATTATTTATTTTTCAACATTTTTAATTTAAAATACTTACAATTTTCTTTTTCTCGAGATTGAATTGATTTCTGATAGAACGACATCCTTTAAAATTTTCACATTTATTTATGATACAAAATCTATCCAAGAACATGAAATCGGCACTGAATACATTTATCGCAGCACACCTATCGGAAAAAAAATAAAACTCTGTACAGTACAAAGCCATTTTCAGTTCTTGTCAACAAAATCATACCCAAATATAATGCTTATTCTACTTTCCACCAGATTTGTGACGATTTTTTTTGTCATTTGCTTATGTCTAAATACTTGTTATTGTTGTTGTTCATTTCATGGCCCTGAATCTATCTCTTTATGCCATTGCAAATTATGTTTATGTGTACACGAATAAAATTTCAAATTCTTCAAATTCAAATTTGACGCTTGCATTGTTGCCAACAATGACAATAAATTGACATATTGATGAGAATTGTTGAGTGCGTTCAACGCTATACACACTTTATACATTTAACAGTATCATAGACCGCTATAAGCGGTACAAGTGTATCGTCAAACATCTAAATCCCACATTTAAAGGCACACATAAATTTGTTTGTACCGTAAATATACACACAGAAAAAAAATTATGCACTATTCACAACCGTACGTTGTAATTGCCAAAATTCCAACATTTTCTGTATGAAGGTTGTGAATTGTCCAACAAATGTTGTAATTCACAATGGTTGGAAAAAAACGGAGTATTCACAACCTCCATACAAAAAATGTTGGAATTTTGACAATTACAACGTACGGTTGTGAATAGTGCATAATTTTTTTTCTGTGTGTAGTGTGTGGTGTCATAATTTTTTTTCTGTGTGTAGTGTGAAGTCGCCAAAGTCAAATTCGCCAGAGTCGTCAAAGTTATTTATATTAGTTATTTCTCCAGAAAATAGAGCACCTAATTTTAAATTTGGTTCAATTGACAAAAAAGGAAAAATAATGATTTGAGCCAATTTACGAAGTTATAAAAGTTAACTCAAACTGTATTTTTCATAGACATTTTTTTTTTATTTACAGGGATTACGATCAGAGCAGAGCATGTATTTCGATATTTTCATCCGGCTGAATATTTATATCTGGATATCGTATCGGTTGAATTCTATCTGTACGAGGGAATTTTATTTCAAAATCCTATACTTTAATATAACATTTTCTAATTCAAAGTCTTTTTTAAATCTATAACTTGAAGTTACTTCGCATATCACATCAAAACATATAAATACAAACAGAAATTCGATACGATTCTTCATATATTAGTAAGCGCTGGCATATGCTGTGCGCGCGCCATATTATACTTTCGTCATTTGTGGTCAGAAGCGGCTAATATAGATTCAAATAATCAAGATTTTGAATTAACTTCCGAACAAACAATGGATGCGAATGAATTCATCCATAATACAGCCATAAATATGGTATTGAATGAATGTCAAGTGTTGACTGATTTTGCAATGTATCAGCAACGTGAGCAAGTTTGGAACCATTATTTAGAAAGCTGTACAGAAAATGAACCAAAGCTTGAAATGTGACCTTTTGAAAAAGCACCAACCACATCAGCAACGGTAGAAGGACGTTACTTTCTACTTTTACATAATGTTTAGTATCAAAAATAATAGAAAAATACTTGGTAAAGCTTGGTGTCAGTTGGCTTTTTATATTTACTTGACATATTCAGTGGAGACGCCGCATACATTACCATTGAAAATTATGAATTTAATAAGAATTATGTTGAAAATGGCGTCTTCACATATCGTAGCAAAATTAAAAGCTCGAAAGACACCAATATTGACGCAAAATTTGACAGATACTTTGAAAAAATCCAATATTCCAATGAAAAAACCGTTTTCACTGGGAAAAAACCTGGGGAATTTTTTCGAAAATTATAAACACTCTATTCGGTACATCACTGGAAATGATTTTTGAATTATTACAATATTAAAAGATTGAATGTAATTTTTAATTTTTTACTTGTGCATTCATTTTTAGCAATATTTTTTTTTTTAACAATCACCATTTATTTGGTAATATTTTTCAGTAACTGAAGAATAATAGTCGTGTATTTGATCCAAAATGAAGCATTTACACGGCTGTGAGTTGATATATTTACATGACTCCATTTCGAATTTGTTTTCCTCTCCCATTTCATAAATATAATTCCATTTGGTATTAACAGGTGGAGGAGTGGTGTAATATCCCATTGTAAAAGAATCAACACCAAAAAATTTTGTCGAATTTGTGAATGTGCGTTTGTATTTAATCGGATTTATAATACTGTCAGCATAATATTTCCAAGCTTTAGAATGACTGCATATATCATTGATGAACAAGCATCCAGGTTGATTGGTACCTCCATTTATGAAAAAATCAACATGCCCAAGATTATAAGGATAACCAAATACGTTTGCATTCGTATGATAAATATCAACGAATTTTGCTTGATCAAACTTCAAAGGGCGTAAAGCATGCACATCTTGGTTTATATCGAAGCATGGAAAGGCTGGATCAAGGCCACTGATTCGAGAAAGCGTAATATTTTTCATATTAAATATTTCTCGTGCTACTGCACCCATAATATGAGCCCCCAAACTGAAACCTATAGCCAATATTTTAATATATAAATGTCACAAATCAAATGCAAAAAGGTACCTATTAGGTGAACATCTTGTTCCAAATATTTTCTCCAGTTTACCTTTGCCTTGAAATCACTTTGAATATCTGAAAAACAAAAATAAAAATAAAAATGAATATGGAAAATGCCATCATATGAAATAAATGAAAAATTAAAAACAAATAAGAATCAGTTTCACCATCGTCAGTTAAATCAATCATTGTAATCAATGCATTAGCTATCGCTTTACCAATGACCTCCACTCTAATTGCACACTTATAGTAATCAGTAAAGCTGCCATACAAATATGAAGCTTTTTAATAAGATAAATATTGAATGTTAATGGTTTATTGTTTATCGAATAATAAAATCAATTTAATATTGAACAATAATATTCCATTTTACCTGGATCAATGGCCTAATGATGAAGAAAGGGAAGAGAAAAAGAAAAAGAAAAAGAAAAAGAAAAAAAAAACAATATGCTTCAAATAAATTTCAAATAAATTTCATTTTACCACAAAATTGACATCTGCTTTCTGATGAAATGCCTTATGTATAGCAGTCACCGATTCTGGTTCCTCTGTTTCGAAATTTGTTTGAAAACCCGAACAAAAAATTACCAATTTTTTTGTGTAATTAATCTGCTTCCACAGCTCTTTTGATTCGGAACGGGAAATTTGGAAATGTTCACCAAATGTTGACCATGTCTTTTTCCAAATAAAATGCATTTTATTTGGATCAACAGCATTTCTAATAGTTTTAATTTTTTCGCTATAAAAAAATTTTTGAATAATTTCATTACGTTATAATAATATCAATATTAGTTTATCAGCATCACACTGGAATTGTGCTGAGAAACCACATAGTGTATGCACTGAAAAAAATTTTAGTAAATTAGTAGCGTAAAATATACGAATCTTTTCATCATATATACGAATAATATTAGTAACGAGAAAAAAGCCATGCATGTTAGTGGATAGCACAAAATACTGCGTACATTGTACTAATCAAATTTGTGAACTTCTCATACTAATGACTTCATAATTATTAGTTGCCTTAGAAATGGAGTCTCAAGACACCATATTTTATGAAGATTTCATTTTTCTATATTTTTATGTAAATTTATTACATTTTTAATTAATTAATAATTCTAGCAATATTATGATTTCAGTCGAAATTTTTTTTTATAAAAATGGCTTTGAAATAATGCCAAAAATAGAAATGTAAAAGTTTGGATTTTTTCTAAAATTTCTTTAAATCAAATTAATTTTAAAATGTTATACATGTTGTGGGGTAGCATGCTCAAAAAATTTATCTTTCACAAAACTATCTTTGTTGTTCAATTTCTTAATTTTATCCACGAAAATGTGGAAATCTATTTACGAAAGTTATGACATAAAATAATTTCAAGAGGTAAGACCGAAAATATAGTAAAGAAATAGAAACCACACCAGGCTTCATGAATTATTAGTTAAATCTACGAATAAAATTCGTAGAATGTATGCAGTTCTTCGTAATATTTATACACAAATGATTTTCAGTGTGTGGTTTTGATGAGTAATATTTCTTAAAATAGAAATAAATCGATTTTTCAAGGTTTTTTTTTCTAGGGGGAGTATGATTAAATATGGTTTTTCACTTTGAAACTTATATCAAATGATTGTGCTCACAAAAAATATATATGTTTGCTATAACATGGTACGCAATGTACTAGTACATTGAAACATTTTTCTGATATTCATTTACTTTTGGCGCCGATTTCCATATTTTTTAAAAATTTTCTCTCATTTCTTGCGAAAAGTTCATCAAATTTATTTTGGTGTCGAATTTAATTTTTATTGAATCATTTTACCAAAGTACAAACAAAATATTTTTTGACTTTTTTTGTGGTAACCGAGTTTCGTTTTTATGATGATATTTTATGAGGAATTCAATTCTTATTTTGGAATTAAAAGCTTTAGAAAAAAAAATATCAAAATTTCGAAAATCTTTGTTCAATTAATTAGCACCCTTGTGCTTCTTAATGATGTTGGTGAGACTTTACATTTTTACAAGATACATTTTTATGAAATAGGTAATACATATCATCTAATATATGTTTGAATTGAGCTTTTGCTCCGAGCTTAAATGACTTAGAATTTCGATATTTCTTCTCGTAAAGCTTCCGAGACAATTATTGAGACAAAATGATTAAATATTGGTTTGTAATATGGATAGAATCAACATTTTTTAAAAATAAAGTCAAAACCCATGTGCGCAGCAACACAGAGTGTTTTTCAATTCACAGAGTAGCCACAGACTATTTGAAGTGTGTGTATGAGAGAGAATGTCCATAGACTTACTAACTTGTTTTTCGTTCTCTCTCTTACACACGCTTCGTATACGCACTACTCTGTAGAAATTCTGTGGCTACTCTGTGAATCGGGAAAATCTCTGTGAGCTGTGCACATGGGAATTCTTCATTTTTTTTTTTTTTTTTTTTTCAATTTTAGCGCAATATGTTTAACAAATATGATAATCACTTACCTTTTTTGTTGAAGTTTTCCAAGACCTTTGTTGAATATAAAATATTGATATTATATAATTAGTAGTTAATAAAAATGTATTGAATGACAACTTATTTATAATTATTTTGAAAATAAAAACCATATATGCTTTGAAAGAGTGTTTAAGAAATGTTCTTTCACAATATGTTAAGATATTACATAAAATAATCTCTTTAAAACAAACATTACTTCGTAATTCGATAATGTGCATAATAATTCAACTGTTTATAGAAACGACTATAAACTCTACTACTTACATTGTTGATGCGTGATAACCAATGCAAGGGTTTGTACTGTACAAAGAGCAGCCAAAAATAGTAAATATTTCATAGTTTGAAACAAACTCAATTCTATTCGTGATAATTTAATATTTTGTTTTTACAAAGTATTTAAGGTTTCAATGAAATCGAACTGTCTGTTCTGATATTGCCCCAGTTATATGTTTATATCGAATTTCAAGTTCTAATTCATATTAATATTCATTTATGACTCGATTGTATGAAAAAATCAAAATATTTTTCCATCATTTTTCGAGCGAATTGTAATTCAAATTTTATTTTTTACTCATTCGCATACTTTCTATACTACGTTAATGGAATAAATTAATAGACGAAACTATTTAAATTTGAATACACAGATGTTCTTTCATCTGGAATCAATCAATATTCAATTTTTTTCATTTGATGCAAATATTTTTGATATGTGTAATTCAACATGTCATTCACATTGTGATGTAATTGAACTTCAATTGAAAAAAAATATGATATTATCAAAAAACTACCAAAAAGAATTATAAACAACAGAAATGTGTGATCAATGAATAATAAATGAATTGGATCCTTGTATGAAACTCGAAAATTTACATTCACAAACATACATTGAACCGAAAAAAATCCATAAACATTTAGGAAGAATTTTGTTGAGAATAAAGCAATTAATTATTCATTTAAAAGCAAACGTTTCCACAATACATCACACTTTTCATTTTTCATATGGTATTCCAAATCATCTAATAACATGTTGCATTTCAAATGGGTATTTTCTTACACCGAAAGTTCTTTTTTCTCAAAAACTTCATTGCCAAATCTTGTAAAATCAAAGAAACGTAATTTGAATTCTTTAATGATTAATATATCAATAAAATTTACGAAGATAACTTAATATAAATAAAAGGTAAAACATCGATTAACATTAGGCATTTTTGGCTTAATGTGAAACCAAATATTGTATGTCAAGTATGTTGATCGTGTTACGTTTCTTCTACAATTTCAAATGAACAATTATGCGAACGATTGAATTATTTCTCATTATTAATTTGAATATTTTTTTTCTTATAATTAACACATTTTCAGTATTTGCATACACAAAAGGACACAACTGTGTATAAATAGTTATGAAAATTTCGTACCATGGTATTCATTTGGTTGATTTTTAACTCTTTAGGACATTTCTTATGTAATTCAATTCCCGAGGATAGTTTATGTTAAAAATGTATGACCGAAGTGTCTTAGCTTCTTGTAGCTTCTTTCTTTATTTTTGAGACTAAGCAGCGCTTTTCTTTCCTTTATCTGCAAAGTTTCCGAAAAAGCGATTTAAAAAAAAAAAAAAAATTCAAGAGAAACGAATTGAATAATGAACACATACTTTTCGGCGTTATTCAGCCTAAGAATATGACTCATGGTTAGCAATGAAATTACTAATCTTCGTTCCTTTAATCTATATATGTGCGGAATGTTTTCATTGGAGTGAAAAGTTCTTGATTAAAATAAATGAATAAATGAATATTTAAATTTAAACAATATGCCCCGTTGTACATTCAAACCTGAAAAAAGCAAATGATGGTTATTAGAGACTTTGAAAATTCAATAAACAGACAGTTTAAAACTTGTACAAAATTCTACTCAATTGCTATTTTTAATCAATTAATGAAGAAAGCCAGTCCTTAGCGGTATTATACATGGCAATTTCAATAAAAATAATGTCTCTCCAGAGGACCTCTGGTAGAGACCAGTTTTATTATGATTTTCCGGACTCTTTCTTGGTATTGAAGCTTCTTCTTTGATCAGCATGTTTACTAGCTTATTAATGAACACGTATTCACATGAATTTAGTTTTAATAATAAATAAATGAACAAAAATTAATATTGTAAACATTATTGACCTCATGTAATGTAAAGGTCAAATGACATGAAAAAAAGGTAATTTAACTGAAGCATAGAACAAAAGATTTTACTTTCGATATTATTGATATTGTAAATATTTCCATGTCAATTGCAATGGCAAATTTATTCCGTTGTTTGAGAAATCGAAATTAATGTTTTTCGCATGTATTGTGTTTACTCATTCAAGACTTTTTAAATTAAATGTTCAGAAAAAATCTTTGGAGTTCAGTCATTAACCAATGATCATTTATTACATAAAAATCTAGATTATAGTTTTTTTGTAAACTTCAATTTTTGACATAATATGAGTGCATATATAATAATTACAAGTCAATAGTTTACAAAATGTAAATTATATCTCATCGTCAATTTAATTCTGTTTGTGCATGAATTTAAAATAAAAACATATGTGAAAAGAATGCTGTTGAAAAGTAAACAACTTGAGTTCATATTGGAAAATGTAACACATTTTAGATAATCGAACTCGCAAAATTACAACTTTTTCCATATGTTAATTTTTATCATCGGTTCAATAGAATACGTTCAGTATAAAGTGTTTATAATGAAATAAAATGTGTTTACAATGAGTGGAAAATTGTTCTAAAAAAGACGCTTAAAGAAATTTCTTTTCACCTCCCATTAACAATATCACATTTTTTTTTTGAAAATAAAAAAAATAATTTTCTTTTTCTCTATATTTTTTTCACAGACCAACTTTTGCCGCAAAGTATGTTTTCACAATTTTGTAGTTTTCTCGTACAAATTATTTGTTTTTAATAAATAACATAATATTGTAGGAAACCGTTAGATAATAACAAAGGAAGCTTTAAAAAAGACAAAGCAGTTAAGAGCAATACGGTTCAAAAGTTAGTATTATAACTAAGAATATTCTACATAGTAGACAATGTTATTGACTTGAATTAAATGATTATCATTACAGAGCTGATGCTTTAGCAGCTAAATTGGATGGTGATTTCAAACCAGTTGCTGCAGGTGCCAAGCCTTATGTAAACGTAAAAGGCAAAGGTATACGCAAAGCCAAGTCTTTAAAATCTATCAAAAGACTTACCGCACCAGAACCTTAAGACAAAGGAATTCATTCATTAACTTAAAATTGCTCTTTATGGAAATAACAAAGAAATGTGTTTTACATTTGATGAAACATGAATAAATGTTTTTAAAACAGCAAAAAATTGTTCATACCTTTCCTTTTTAGTAGAATTTATTACACTGAATCTGTGACAGAATCATCGAGATGAGATGATTAGAACTTTAAATTTGTTTGTTATTTTGAAAAGTTATAAACGAATTTTTTTTTTTTTTTTTTTTTTTTGACAACTTTTAATATTTTTAATTACATTCAATCGCAAAGCGATGAAACGGTCGGAACTACGCGCCCAAGCTACGTTATGCAAACTACATGACGTAGTAGGCTACGAGCCCTAACGTGTTTGTATGGTCGTTTCATCGCTATGTTCAATCGCAATCGCTTTATTTCAATACATCCAAATGTATAATAGGCCGAGTAGTCACCCGGTTTCTGTATATTAGATGTAATGTATAACGTACGCGGTTGAGAGCGGGTATGCATATCGCATGACATGATTTTATTTCGAAACTGCAAATCAATATTTACTGTAAAGAGCATACTTCTTTAAAATGATTCATTTCAAATGTTCATATATTCAAGTACATTGATGCATTTATTTAAATCAAAGCCTATCATAAAAGAGAAAAGCTTATTTTTTTTTAAAGAACTTCAAAGTATGAGAGTGAGGTTGAAATTGTTCTAAAATATTTACAAAACTAAATTCAAGGTTTTTATTTTTACAATTTCTGACGATTGCCAGTTTTCTGCTTAATGGAGCCATTTGCGGATTCTTATCTAAGTGCTGAAAATTTGATCTCGTCCATGCTTTAAATCATCATTCAAGTTATTTTGTTTAAAAGAGAATGAAGACAGTGCTAAAAATGTGCTAATTGACCATTTTAACTACTTTTAAATGAAAAGTTTGGATTCAGCGACCCAAAATACATGAAACATGTATATCCACAATTCTTCAATATTTTCTTAGTTATTATTTATTTTATAGCCGTCCCCATAAAGAGAATAAAATCGCGATTCGCGGAAAAGTGTCATTTACATTGGCTGATTTCATTTCTCGGATCGGCATCTACTTAAGGCCATACATGGAACAAGCTAGGGGATGAACACTGAACAGTGTTCAGTGAACACCCATGAATCCAAACAACAAAAATGTGAATCTTATAAATTCCGTGATTTCTGTAAATTCTGTCAAATGATTGAGTATTATTTCATTGTGTAATCTTCTTTTTGTGCGGATATTCTTCGTTTCTGTGATGTATCACTATTACGCATACAATGAAACTTTCAAACATTTTGTCTAGTAGTGAACTCATCTTATTCGCTTACGCATAACGTATTGCAATAAAAACATTTTGCAGTAAATAATAAAGCATTAGGTATTATCAAAAAAACAACAACAAACATATTGAAAATCGTGGAATTCATGACTTTTGAATTTTATTGATTTCTGTGAATTCTTTGAATTCTGTAATTTTTCAGAATACAAATTCATGTGTAAAATAAACTATGCGCATTTCTATGAACAAGATATCGACTTGAGAAAATATTGAAGAATTATGGATGCTTAGATGAGGGCATATACAGAATATTCTTCAATATTTTTTCGAATTTAAAATGAAATCATATTTCTCAATAACTTACTACAAAAATCGTGTGGAAAATATACAAAATTTTTACATGAAGTCATTTTCTATGTTGCTAAAATCGAAACGAAATAAAAGTATTTTCCCATTGATCATACACAAAAAAATCGAAAATTATGTTCATATATTTTGAAATTATTACAATATTTTTTTTCTAATGATTCAATAGTGATTAGCAACTTTTTGAGACCCAATGAATCTTATATATGAGATAAAGAGACGAAAAATAACGAAAAATAACTGAAATGTTAATGAAGAAGACGTTATATAAAAAAAAGAGAGAAGTGAACTAGATATTCAAACAAAAACCTCAAAAGTAATCCAAAAATACCAAATAGAAAGTACATGAAAAATTGTTCTTTTTGTTCAAACATTTGGGAAAGTGTAAACTTGCAAAAATATTTAAAAAATTTTCATTTTTCGGCGGCATCAAATACTTATAAATATAGTGCAGCTAGCTTTGACGTCAATATGATTTATTTTCAAATGACCAATTACAAAAATTTTGGTGATTTCACAGCTGTCCGTAACAACAACAAAAAAACAGGTTATTGCAATTTATATCACATTGAAGACATCACATTTAACAACATAAATAGAAAATTCATTGGATTGTACTTTAGATTTCGATCCAAGTAAACTAAAATATTTCAACTGAACTTTGGCAGAAATGCGTTAACTCTAATGGATAATGAACTCTTTTTCATAGGAGTTGACTTCAAGGCATATTTTTGTTATCATAAATAACTGGTTTACCCGTTTACAATAACGCATTTTAATAAATTGCATTTTAATAGTTTGCATGATTCAAAACCTAACTGTGTATTTTAACACTATATATATACCTTTAAAGATTATAAATCCGAAAGATTGGTAATAAAATTGAACATAAAACATCATCGCTAAATGTTCAATATACTGTTATTGTTAAGCAAAGCAAGAGTGTCGAATGTTCAACAAATCAATAACAGTATTACTCAACTCCAATTTAAAGAAATCATTTCAAGCACTTTTAAAGAAGCATTACAACGATTTATTTTTTTTTTTAAATTATCAAGTGCTGTGTGTTTTTGTTTAGTTATTTTATATATATATGTATATATTTATAAACAATATTTTATAGATTCATTCACGAAATAATCGCGAACATCAGACGGCGAACTTTGACAGATGCATGATAAAAGCATTCATTTTAATCCAACATTGATGTCAGCACACATTTCACACCATTTGATGAAGTGTTCAGAAGAATAATGAAAGCAACAAAAAAATCATGTAGCAAAACTGACGATCAACTCTATGAATTTGTATGCTATACATCATCGATATGCTATATTATTGATTTTCTTTTTTATCATGCCATCCATTGATGTTAGATCTTGGTCAAAATTACAAACAATGCTTACTGTTACTTACAATGATTTGAAATTAGGTAAAGATATTGCCGTACAATCAAAGTTTAATTTTGATGGACTTGCTCGTGCGGATGCCATGTATAAAAATTTCAATGATCATGAAGAAGACAAAAATTTCTGGCAGACTTATGGGCAGCCATTAAAACAATTTGCTTATACACAACGAATAAACAATGCCATTGGAATGAAGACAACTTATTGTCATTCAGTGATATTAAGCATGAGTGAACGTAACAAACTACAGCAAGTCGCTGCCAAAATGAATATTTCGGAATCATTTCTTTACATTGGAGCTTCTGCATTATTATTCCGAAGTCTTCTAGATCGTGATTATGTATGTGTTAGCCTACCAGTGCGTGGAACATATTTAACTGAAGAGCTCGGTATGACATCCAATATTTTACCATTGCTGTTGCATATTCCAAAGCATGTCACAATACACGAAGCATTATTACACATTGATCAAGAAACGAAATTAATACTGAAACATCAACGGAATCGAATTTAAGATATTTTGAAATTAGCTAATTATAGCTCAAGTGGTAGATTTGGTCCATGTGTTAATATAATGATCATTGATCATGGACAAGAATTTAATGGATGTAAATCATCATCATATTTTGGTGATAACATTCAAAGCAGTGAAATGCAAATTTCGACCGATGATCCAAACGGTGCACTTGGCATTTTGTTTGATGATATACAAGGTCATTCAATTGAACAACTTGCTGGCTTAAAAGAATACTTAAAATTTATTCTAGATCAAATAGCATGTGCCACAAATATTACAATTGCCACACTTGACGAACGATGCCATGTTTTTGAAACTATTGAAATGTGTGAAAGTTTTTATGCCAATCGATGCAAGCAATGGATTTTTACAGTATATGAGCCTGAAAAATTTTGATTTAAAAATCCGGTCGAAGTCCGGTCACTCAAAGTTTTCATTAATTTTTACTTAATTTTTAACTATGATTTCAGAAATGTCTTTCTTTGCGTTTTCAAAAATGCAAGTTGTGCAGTTAAATTAAATATTAAAATTCAAAGATTAGCTATGTTAATTTTATGAAATATTCCGGGCAAACCCAATTTGAAATGCTTATCTTATGCCGTTTTTTTTTTCATATCTATGTGTATTTTAATACAGCACAGCAGAAGAAATGACGATACACAATTACAATATTATGAAATAATTGCAAAGTTTTTAAATAATAACCTTTGCCAAATTGGGATGTCTAGTTAGTTGAACTAAGATGAAATTATTTCATGGAGCTGAAAACATTACGTATATAAAATGCTTACCTAGTCTGCCAAAAACAAAAATTGTCCGTTATTTTCATTAGAAAAAAGCATGGTAATATTTTGGAATTTGTTTTATTTGAGGATCATTGATACAAAAAAAAAAAACACATTTTTTTGGGTAAAATCCGAGTTACGAAACCAAAATGCACATCGAACATTTGGTGGTATCAATGACGTTCGATATTCGCTTATTGCTGGAAATTGCAACAACAATCCGAATAAATATTATATTTGTTATATCATTTTTCATTTGTTGCAAAATAATCTTGGTCACCAAGTTGATTTAATTCATCTGTGATTTATATTTTGTGGGTTTATATTGATCGGAATATGGGCTATTTAAGATTTCACACTCAAGATCTTCATCAATATATTTATATGAATTAAAATTGTCAATATTGATGCCAATGTCTTTGAGAAATCCCAAAACTTCAAACCATCCATTCAAATAGTTTTCCAACTCTTTACGATCCATTTCAATAACTCTTTTTGCCTCCTCAATTCGATCCTTGTATTTTGCTGTATAAGTTTCCTTCAAATTTTTTAACGTTTTACGAAGAGTTCCTTTTATTCTTGTCCGCTCTACCCAGGACGTTCTTTTATTTAATATTTTCGCAATATCATCAACAATTTCCATTCCACTTTTAACATCATCATTATGACCCTCAAGCATAACCTCCATAGCATCTTTGGGCATGCCCTCTAAATCTCCGATTAAAACATTTGCAGCATATGTATAAGCAATACCTCTTAAAATTCTGCCCCAAGCAATAATACCTTTACGCCGATTTGAAGAGTTTTCTGATTGTTCTGCAAGGAGTTTAGCGAGTTTTTCAAGATCCTTTTGGTCAAATGTAATTTCTGATAATTGATTTCCTTTTTTAAATTTCATGAAAAATTCATTAGTAATTTTTGTATATGGTTTTTTAGCATCGATTTTAGGTAAAACTGGCATTTTGAAACTGGCCTTCATCCAAGTCTGTTGTATTCTTTGTAAACCACTGCTGAACATTGGTGGTGATCGGGTGATTGGAAGTCCTGGTTTTTGATTTTTGAATGCTTTTGTTGTATGATAAGTTGTAGACGTTAATCTATGACTTGGTTCTACAACTGCTTCAGCAACCCGGGCTACTTTATTCCGGACTCCGGGCTTCTTTAATGCCCTAGCAATATTTTGAAAACATCCCACAGGAATAGCATCGAAAATCACAACCTTGAGTAAAAACCAAAAATTATTATAAATTCATAGTTTTAATTCAGTTCAAAATTCAAACAAAAAATTTAAAAATGGGAAAAAAGACAATAAAATTATTACAGAAACTGAATACAGTAAATTACAAATACAATTTGCACATTTCAATATTTACTGTGTTCGGTTGTCAATATTGAAATGTGCAGACGTCGATGAGAATATTCGATTGAGATCAAACAAACCAAACTCTCACAACCAATCGGTATTGAAATGGTATACATCGAACAAAATGAAAAAGAACACCTTAAACTGAATGATGAAATAATAGAATAGGAATTTGAGCAGATAAATAGTAACGAATTTTGCGACGAAATTTAATATTAGCGACAGATAATAATACAATAACTGAATAGAGAAAAAAAGAAAATGGGAAATTGTGAAATGAGAACACCAGAAGTGATTCAAATTGAGACAAACATTTTGGTACAGGAATTTGGGGGTTTCTATTAAGCTAATACTACTAGCCCTCTGACGATCGAACCCCAAAATTATTCTCTTGAAAATTTAAGAAATTCCCACGGGGTTTTTGAAAAATAATCCGATTTCAAACGTGTTTTTCAGAAAAATATTCGAAATTTCTATTTTTTTTAACTAATAAAATTACCCATTCTCAGGACATTTAGAAATTATCCCCTCTTGATTTTCAAATAATCCAAAAACTAGCGTCGATTTAAACAAAATTTCGATATTTGCATTGCAGCCAATGTTATGTTAATACATAGACAAAGAAACAAAATAAAAAAGTTGAAATCAACGAATTTTTGAGCAATATTATTAGAGATGAAGCCAAAGCTGCGCAACCAAAATACTACGCGCACTGACAATTATTTTCAAATTAGCGTAGCCTATGTACGCGTCCGTAGTATGGTCCAACAGTTATGGATGAAGTAGTCGAGAGCAGAGATGGAATTTTCACTCAGATGGTGCGAGCACAAATACAACATTGCACTCACATCGTGTGCGTGCACCCGAAAAACATAAGCATTTTGTGCGTCGCACACTAGATGTGAGTGCGATGTTGTATTTGTGCTCGCACCAACTGAGTGAAAATTCCAGCTCACTGGTCGAGAGTTATGACACGATAAATCTGGATACCGAACAACAAAACAATTACGATGAATTTGTTGATTCTTATAAATCAAAAACAAATCCCTTAACGCACACAAAAGGATAGAGATAGTTTTGATACTTTTCATATTAACATTAACAACAGTTGATGAAATATTGTGGATTCCAAAAGAAATAGCATTATCAAAGCGATGGCCATAAAAAACAGGAACAAAATGAACAGCAAAACGTTGAGATGACACAAGTTAATAAGTTCAAGGTAGTTGTAGAATGCAGTAAAGTAAACTTAAACTTAATTTAAGTGAACATTCTTAAAGGCAACAGGAGTTTATTGTGTCGAAAATTTCTGTCAAATTGCATGCACGTAGAAGGTAGCGACATCGGTTTCCTTTTTCTCTAAACACAATATCTGTCATTTCAATATTGACACATTATTTGTTTACATCGTTTTCATCGATTTATGTACATCAATTTTTTGTTTTGTATTTTGAATTAATTGTGATGTGCGTGTGATTTTATTGAATCAAAATTTTTAAGAAGAATGTGTAGCTTTAATTGTTTACTGAAATCCTAAATCAATTGTATGTATATATATTTTTTTAAATGTAATTTTGTGAAAATATGAAACCTAACCTCAAATGCAAATGTGAATTTAAATGAAAAAAATAATCAAGTAAATTTCATTTCTCTATCAAAGTATACAATTGATAACACGGCCATGACTATTGATGAAACTAATTCATATGTAATGCCGATGATACATCGTGTATGGTCACATTTCATGGTTTAATAAAAACCAATAAAAAATTTATTTTAATTTTCATCTGAATTAATATTGAATCGCATACAAAACTAAAAATATTATTGACATTAAGAATTAAACAAGAATAACAATTTGAGGTTAGGTTTTATTATATTGTTCGGTGCTTTCGGTTTTCGGTGACTACATTTTAACAAAAATTAAAATATGGAATTGATTTAATATTTCAATGAACATTAAAACTATACATTTTTCTTTAAAAATTTTCATTGAATTTGATTTTAGATTTTGGTATCACAAGAATAATAAAGAAAATAATTAATGAATAAGATACAAAACAATACCATGATACAATATTGATTTTGATTGATGTAAACAAAATGAAAACAAATTATGTGTAAATATTAGAATGTCATATATTGTGATTACAGAAAAAGGAAACCGACGTCGCTACATTCTACGTGCATGCAATTCGACAAAAAATCAACATTGTAGGTATACAGAATAAACTCCGGTTGCTTGAAGGATGTTAGAAACTGAATGGATTCCTAGATTAGCTCACTTTTTCAAAAATGATATTCTAATGTCAAAAAAGAACGCAAATCTTGATTGCAATTGAACCGAGTCGCATTGAATCTCAATAAATCACAACGAAATGCAAAGAATTGTAATATCCATCTACCAGTGATGCATCTTTGCGATTCTTTGTGATTTGTTGCACGATTCATGCTCTTTTCGACAGTAAAATGTTATTTTTGAAAGAGTGAGCTAGCTTAGATGAATTCAGTATCACTTGGTTAGTTAGAACTAAATAACAAATATTAAAAAAAATTGCTCATCAGAAATAGCATGGCAATTTATCTATTTAGCTTACTCAAGAATTCTAAATTAAAACAAAAAAGCAAAATTTTATTGTGATTTGCTGTATAACAAAGAAAAATTACCCCTCAATTAAAGTTCAACTAATTAAAAAAAGGAAAGCGTGTAATTATGCATTAAAATGATAATGTAAATGACAGTAAAACTCATTCATGAATTTATATTTCAGTTGAACTTCAACCAGCGAATGAATAGCACACACATTACTTACTAATAAATGAACGAAATATTAATCCATTAAATTGTTCTGTTTTTGTTAAAAATTGTCTATTTTTACTATTTGAATTTTACAAATTGATAATTAAAAAAAAAAACTTACCAAAATAAGGGATAAAGTTACACTCAAAATAGTGAAGAATTTCATTTTATTTGTTTGAATTAAAACGATAGAATGGAAACCAACCAATTAAAGTGATAATGAATGTAAATGAGAACACGCTATTTATACCGAAAATATGTTCATTAACTTACTGTTCTGAATATACGCTAACTCATTACATTCATACGTGAATCATAAATAAATAAATAAAAGTAAATTTAACATTTTCGCAATTGGACAATTTTCATTTAAAAAATGCACATTGAAGTCGATTTTATGCTGACTAACAAATTCGTACAAAAAAACAGGCATTCGATATTTCTGAGAATTTGTTCTGAATGAATTTTTTTAATCGTCATCGAATAATTCGATCTTCATTTTGTATCGAATTTATATTTTAGGAAACAAAAGAGACTTGACAAATAATATTTAAACAGATGCTATTCATTTATAAGAAATTACGTTAAATGAGAAAAATACAAATTTTTATTTTAAAAAAAAAATGTTCTTCATTTTCTTCACAATTTTATTTTATCTTCCGTTTTCTTTCATGAATATTACTCTATAATATAAAATTTTTATAGACTGGCTAAATCAATACATTTAAATTTACGAAATTGTTGATTTGTTCAGTTAAATAAAATATTATTACAACATCAAAAATGGTAATGAAACCACAGTTTTTCTTAAGGTTCAAAGAATATTCTTTTACTTTGAGACATAAATAATTTATTATTTTAGTTTCCAAAGAACAAAATCAATCGAATTTTATTTGCTTCGTTATTTTAAAGAAAAGCCATTAATTTTACAAAGGATTTCAAATGTAATCTTACCTATGAACGTGAACTCTTATGAAATCATAAGACTTGATCAATATATTGTGTTGCCAATGACGCAAAGAAATTTTTTGTTCAATTGTCTTGAAGACATGTTGAAAAAAAGTAATATTTTTGTTAAAAATTGTTGTGTAACTTACATTTAATTTAAGTCGTGTGTCCGAAACTGAAAACGTTTTAAATAAAAATCAAATAAAACATCTGTTGTCATAATTATTCTTCTGAATCAGAAAATCGACTGACTTGTTGAACGTATAGCATTACGATAGTATTATTTTACAATTCATTCGGTAACGACACACATGAATTCTGCATTATGGAATATGATGCAAAGACAGAGCAATTTCTCAAGGAATTCATCTACTGAAATGTATTGAATAGGCTCTTTACAGCTATTTCATGTCATTTTTACTCATTTTTTGTGCGCATATTGTTTTCCATTTCGGTGTTGTTTTAATTTTGGGTAGGCTCGGTGGAATGTGCCTTAGACAATGTGAAATAATTTATGATCAAATATTATTGAAAACTTGTTTTTTCTCCTCAAAATAACGTTATTTTCTCACCTAATTGGGCAATTTAACTCAACGTCAATATTTTTTTTTGCCTAAAATCGACACTGGCGCACACAATTTCAGTAAACAATTTAATGTAATTTAATCAATTTTTTCGAAACCAAGCGTCGCGCGAATTTTAAAATTGTCTCATATTTCCATCCATTGATTTAACTTGATATGTTTGTCAAAGAAGTGTTTAATTTTGATGAAACTTGTAGAAGTGAAAATTGTGGTGACATTTTTAAGCAATTTGAAAATAATACATTCATTTGAATGCGGATGAATGGCATGAATTCTATCAGGTGTTCCATTCAAAATGGCATACAAAGTATAAGCAATGAGGCAAATTATGGTGATAGACAAAATTTAACGCCCTCTAAAAACGTAAATGTGAAGACCACATAACATCAATAGATACTGTTTTCCAACTTTCTTAGTGAAGACACACACCGATATTATATTACATGTACATTTGAGTGCGATTGTAGATGGCGTTGAACTTTTTGATTTAGTTTCACAATTGAAATTATATGTTAATTTGCCTCATTGGTATAAGTCATTCGTATAACGAAGATAGGAGGTCAGAATTGATGTTAAATGAAATACAGTTTATTTTCTCCTAGGGGAATAGCAGTATGCAACACTTGAGCAAATGACTTATTATTTTTACAAATAGCTCCATTTTTTGCGAATATATTCGGCTGCCATTTGCAAATTTTTTCACCATATGCGAATATATTGGCAGAAAAATTCGCAGATTATTGACATATTTGCATCCATTAGAATAACATCCAAACCTAGATTTTCTCATTATTATGCGCACTATAAGCGAGATTGGTGCTTTTATGTATGTACAATCATTGTGTTTTAATTTTGATCTAAAATAAAACAAACATTACATTTTTCATTATAATTAAGGTTAGATAAACGTAAAATAAAAGGGAAAAATGTCTTCAACTTACATGTTCGAAAAATGTTATAGTATCAACTCTAATAACTTTCTTCCTAGGGGGTAGACACTGGTCAAAAATAAACAATCCATTACAAAATTAAGAATCTAATGAATCGCACAAATCACATGTAATCTCACTATAAAATAAAAAATTCAATGTGAAATTTGAATCTTACAAATCTTGTGAATCTTACGAATCACATGAACACAGGTGTACGCTGTTATGCGAGAAGATAACAGAAGAGAATCAAAAACAATATTCGAACATGTCTGTGTGAGTATTTTGTATAACTATAGAACAATTCACTCTTCACTGTAAAATGTATATACTTGTATTTGTAGTTTACGTATCGGACCTATTTGGCGCTCATACACTAGTCAATCTAGCATACGTTGTCTCTGTATAAAGTCTTGCAAATCATGAATTCGTATGAATCTGCGAATCATTACGAATTCGAGAATCTATAAGAATCATGCAAATCAATCTTCAAAACGTGAATTGATTCTCGTGTGTCTACCCCCTAGCTTTCTTCATGTTCGGGAGCACTGTGAATAAAACGAAAAAAAAAAATGAAATTATTAAATAAAGATCAACTTTGGTTTGAATGGAAAACAGTTAAAAATGTTCAAAATGAATAATCGTAATGATAGATTTCATATTGCCTGTTTTGATGTTTTGAATTGCCTCGTCTTTGAGGCAATCGCCTCTTTCACCATGAATTGATGTGGTTGGAATGCCACTATAACCATATGCCAAATAACTAGCAAGGAAATCGGCCGTTCTGTTTGATTCAACGAAAACCATTGCACGATTTCGATTGTTATTGCTTAATAGTTCCGAAAGTTTGATGAATTTTTTGAATTTGTCAACTGCGCAAAAATGAAGTTTTTCTAACCAATGAAAACATTTCTGCGTCGTCAGTTCTATCATTAGACATTACGTACTTTTGAACTGATTCGATCGTACCAATACAACGCATCTGCGGTGTGCTGATTGTATCTTCAAGCAATATGGTAATTGCAGCCATTTTAATGTCACTTTTATTATTTTTGAATTATTCTTTTAAATAAAAAATCACTTTGAGTTGCTCAGCCAATATTGACACGATGTGTTTATGTTGAACTTTGTTTGATATCTGACTTTTGTATGGCTCTGTACAGGTATTAATACTGTTTCAAATGCAAACATCGGAATAATTAGGAAAACAAAGGAAAACACATTTTCCTTTGCTTCATTTTTCTTCTTGTCTTTATTAGGATATTTAGATTGAAAAATTAAATAAGTTTTCTTTCGTATCTCAGAATTGCAAAAATAAATAATGAATTTAACTTAACAAATGCTTTCGTTACAAACTTCTTCTTGTTTTTTTTTAATTTCATGATTTTTTTTTACCTAAATCTGAACTTTTCAAATTTGCGATGAAAAATCTGTTTCTATTTCGAAATATAGATTGATTGCGTTGTTTTTAAAGAAATTTTCAATAGTTTTTGATCGAAAGTTTGCAAATGCTATCATAGGTGGTCAATAATGCCATGTTTGCAGACTAAGAACTTCGGAATGACCATTAGCAGTTCAAAGACACAGGTTATGCATATAGAGAAAAATCGGAAACAGATCAATTGTGTGTTGGATGGTGGTGTGCTTGAGCAGGTGTCTCAATTCAAATATCTAGGCTGCATCTTCTCTGAGGATGGTAGACTGGATAGGGAATTTGAGCAGCGTAGAGCAAATGGTAACAAAGTTTTTGTACAGCTTAGATCGCATGTTTTTAATAAGTGTGAGTTAAGCAAGGATACAAAGCTGATGATTCATGAGTCAATCTTCAGACCAACTATCACGTATGGAAGCGAGAGCTGGGTCGATTCGAACAATTTAATTCATGGTTTGGAAGTGGCTGATATGAAAGTATTGCGTATGATTTCGGGTGTATCGCGTAGGGACCAATGGGAGAACATAATTAGGAATGGGAAAATACGTGAGGATTTGAATGTGGATTCGATAGATGAAGTAGCAAGAAAGTCAAGATTGAGATGGTTTGGACATGTACAACGTATGAATGAGTGTCGTTTGCCGAAGTTAATTTTGAATGCTGAAGTGAATGCGCCGAGAGGGAGAGGCAGACCACGAAGACGATATTTAGATTCGGTGAAGAATGATCTGAATGAAAGAGGGTATGACTGGAGTAGGGAAACTCAAGACCTGGCTCTCGACAGAGCATGCTGGAGAAGAATTGTTAGAGGGCTACCATTACTAGACAGACCATACGCTGAAGGGCATTAATGGTCTATAAATGATTGTTGTTGTTGTTGTTGTTGCAGACTAAGAAAGGCATCCGTCGGAAACATTTAAATATGAGATTGACAGCAAATTGATACTTTCTGAAATCCAGGTTCAATGTTGAGGATCCATGAACCACCCAAACTCCACAGTTTTAATTCAATACATTCGTGGTTTATCAAAGCATAGATCAACTCAATTTGAACTGAAAAAAAAATGAAAGAATCAGTGGGTTTTTAGTAATAATGATTTGTGTTTTATTGAACCGCTTGGTTTGACTGTTTGTCGACTACTATACTTATAAACTAATTTGATGAGCACACCATGCTCATCATTTCTTGTTGTCTTATCTCTTTTCTCTCTATCGTTCTCTGTGACTCTCTCTCTCTCTCCCTCTCTTGCTTTCTCTATTTTATTGTATATTGTCTGTTGTCTATCCATTTGACATGCTTTATGTCAAATGGATAGACGACAGCGCGTTGCTGTTCTAACACTCCCCCCGTAAAAATTGTATTTTTACTTTAAATCTTAGGGTCTTGATATTTATATTGCTTTGTATTATTGTTTTGCTTGCTTATTGCCAATAGGCTAGCTCAACATCACTTGGAAGAACGCATATCTTCCTGACTGAGCGGTCTAATTGGCCAGTTTGTGTCTTAAGTGACACTGATCTCACTTTGTCATCATTTCCTTTGTGAATCTGCGTGATTCTGCCCATTGCCCAATATGTAGGTGCAATATTATCGGCTTTGATAATGACAAGTTGGCCTACGTGCAGATTTTCTTGTTCTGTACGCCATTTTGGCAATTGAATAAGCGATTGCAAATAGTCGTTTGACCATTGTTTCCAAAATGCTTGTATTTGGAATTGCAATTGGACATACAGACGCTTTATGCTGTATGGCGGTGCTTCAGATTTTTCTTGCATCGGCAGTCTTAGCGGCCTACCTATTAAAAAATGTGCAGGAGTCAATGCTTCTTGATCCTCTGGATCATCTGACATTCTGCATAGCGGCCTTGAATTAAGACATGCTTCCACACCGGCTAATAGAGTTGTTATGCCTTGAAATGAATATTTTTGAACACCAATGATGCGTTTCAAATGGTGTTTCATTTGCTTTACTGCTGCTTCCCAAATGCCTCCTTCATGTGGGGCAGATGGCGTGATAAAATGCCATTCAGTGCCTTTTAAATTGACATAATGTTGAACTTGGTCGCTTTGCCAACTTTTCAACGCATTTTTCAATTCAGAATCTGCGCCTTTGAAATTTGTTCCATGATCACTGTAGATCTTTTCCGGGTTACCTCTTCTGCTTGTGAATTTTGTGTAGGCAACCAGGAAATCATCAGCTGACATGCCTTCGACAGCTTCTAGATGAACAGATCGCGTGACAAGACAGACAAATACAGCAATCCATCCTTTCATATCAGGTAGGCTGCGTGCTCTTGTATTTGTATTTAATTTGTCCGATACTCGCATATGGTATGGACCTGCCATGTCAACACCAACGTGTTGAAATGGTGGCGCTGGTCTTAGCCTTATTTCTGGCAGTTCAGCAATGATTTGGCTAGCTGTTTGTTGTGCAAGCCTTACGCATTTAACGCATGTTTTGATAAAGTTTCGAGTTTCGAATCTCAGCTTTTGGATCCAAAATCTTCTGCGAATAAATTGCGTCATTAATTGTGCACCTCCGTGCATTGTCATTTCGTGTGCATAATTTAAAAGTAGAAAAGAGAGTCTTGATTTGTGAGGAATGATATATTGATGCTTGCTCTCATATGCAATATTTGCTTTATCAATTCGACCGCCAACTCTAAGAATACCATTTTTATCTAAAAATGGCCTGAGTGACGTTATTGAACTTTTGGCTGGTAGTATATCTCCATTTTTAATTCGTTCAATTTCAATTTTGAATGCTATGTTTTGTTCATATTTTATCCAAAACTCCATTGCTTTTGTTCTTTCCTCAATGGTTATAAATTTGGTTCCAATGAACGTTTCTCGTTTTGCTTTCCAGTATATTCTATATACATACGCTGTGACATTTATAATTTTATCCCAGCATTGGAATTTGTTGTACAGAATCGTGTTGTCTGTACTTGAGAATATTTTGAACGCTTTTTGTTCAGTGAGTTTTGGCTTGCATTCTTTTTTAATCTCATCTTGTGCATCTGGTGTGATTATTAGCTTTGACGTAGGCCAGTCCTTTTCGGCTTGCCTTAGCCATGTTGGACCTTCTAACCAGAGTTTGCTTTTCAAAAAGTCTTGCATCTTCATTCCTCTGCTGACCAAATCAGCTGGATTATCTTCCGACCGTACATGTTTCCATTTGCAATGCTTTGTTTTTTCTTGGATTCTTTGTACTCGGTTTGACACAAACGCTTTAAGCTCGCATGGCTTTTTCTTAATCCAACTCAATACTATCATTGAGTCAGTCCAAAGCGTGATATTAGTATTTTCAAATTCACATGCAATGGTTATTGCTTCTATTTGTTCGCTCAGCATGAGCGCTCCTAACAATTCTAGCCTCGGAATTGTTGCTTCTTTTAATGGAGCTACTTTAGATTTGGCAGAAAGGAGTAAGCAACTTATCTCTCCTTTTTCATTCTCTGCTCTTATGAATATTCCAATGCCGTATGCTTTTTCACTGGCATCGGAGAAGCCATGAATTTGAATTTTGGAATTTTTGTTGATGGTCAGCCATCGTTTGATTCTGAACTCTTTTAGATGTGGTAGATCAGCGTATTGATCTAACCATTCTTGACTTATTTCTTGTGGGACATTTTCGTCCCAACCGAGTTCTTTCAACCGCCAGATGTTTTGCATTAACATCTTCGCTTTAATAATTATTGGCGCTATGAAGCCATTTGGGTCATATAGTCTTGCAATTTCACTCAATATGCTTCTTTTAGTGAAATTTTTCTTGCTTTCATTAAGCTTGACAACAATTGACAATTCATCTGTTGTTTTTAGCCAGCGTAGGCCAAGTATTTTTTCTTCATCTTTCTCACCTATGATGATTTCATTGATTTTCGCTGCGTTTAAGTATTTCTCAATTTCTATGGAATTCGATACCCAGCCTTTGAGCATGAAATGTCCTTGACTTAAGACAAACTCAACCTCTTTGCATAAGATTTTGAGTTCATTAATTGTGTCGCATCCGAAAATTCCATCATCCATGTAGAATGATTTCATAATTATATCTGATGCTTCAGGATATTGTTTTGCATAATCTTTTGCGCATTGATGCATTGCTCTTACTGAATTGTAAGCTGACGATGTTCCACCGAATATCACGACCGTCATTACATATTCTTTCAGTGGCTCATCCTCATTTTCGCGCCAAAATAATCGATGCAAATTCCATTGGTTTTGATTTAAACCTACTCTATTGAACATTTTGGTAATGTCCGTGGCCACAGCATATTTGTGCCTTCTGAAACGCATTGTTTGCAGCTGAGAATCATATTGTAATTTGGGACCATTCATCTGAATCGAATTTAACGACTCACCATTGGATGTAATTGCTGATCCATTCAAAACAACACGGAATTTCTTTGTTACTGCGTGGTGAGGTAGCCAATAGCATAATTCTCCCACCGCAGGCTTGTTTGCTATTCGCATGTAGCCAAGCTTCATGTTTTCACGCATGTAGTCTACGTATTTCTGTTTTAATTCAGGATTACGCTTGAATTTTTGTTCCAATTGCTTGAACTGTCTTTTTGCAATGTATTTTGAGTCACCTAAGCCTTTGCATTGCGGTTTAATTGGAATTGTGACTACATATCTGCCATTCGGCTCTCTATAATGTGTTTTTTCAAATATTTTTTCAACCATTAACTGTTCTTCGCTTAGAACTGTGTTGCATTCGCTATTGTTTATTTCTTCAATTTCCCAGAATTTAGACAAAGCATTTTGTAATTTTTCATTTTCATATTTATTATTTAAAATTATATCATTGCATTGTGATACATTTAAAACGTTTGATTCGCTTGATTCTTTCTTAATGTTAAATTTTCCTAATATTATGTGACCAAATTCAGATGATTGCATCATTGCACCATCTTTGTGCTTATACAAATCAGGGCCTATTATCTCTGAATATACTTCTGCTCCAATTAATGCATCGATTGGAGCTGGTACATCAAAATTTTTATCTGCTAAGACTAAATGCGTTATTTGATCCTTAGCTACATTGATTTGTTGGTCTGGGTAAATTCCATCTAATTGTTTTAATATGAAAAATTCTGCTCGCATTGAGAATTCGCTTTGAAACCATGGACGTATAATTGTTTTTAGCTTATGCTTTATGATTTCCGGTCCGCTCACACCTAATATTCTTTTCTGGCATCTTGTGGTTGATAGCTTATTATCATTCACAAAATTTGCCGAGATGCAATTCAGAGATGCACCCGTGTCCGCTATTGCTCTGCAAATAACAGTTTCATTAGATGTTAAATTTTGCATGCGTATGCTCATGGTTGCTAATAATATCGTTTTTTCAAGCTTACCTTCATTTGGTGTCTTGATGTTTTTAATTGCGTTGCTTTGTTTTGCAACTAATGACCATTCACCAATCTTGTTCACTACAGATTGAGTTTTGCTTTGATTTGAATGGTAGCCACCAGCATTATTGTGGCGTCTTCTTTTTGGATTTTGTTGTTTACCATCACGCTGTTTGCGTTTATTTTGGCCAGAAGTGGCTTTCATCGCTGCATTAGCTGATGTTTTTGCATTTGGGCAAAGCATACTATTATGATATTTGCTTTCCGGTAAACATTTTGGACAAACTTGGTTGTTTCTTCTGTTTGCACATCTGCCTGTGTGGAATTTTTGCAAACAACGAACGCACAATTCATGCTCAGCGACTTGATTTTGTCGCCCAATCAGGTTCATGTCTATGAACGTCTGACAATTATAAATTTTGTGTGGTCCATCACCTAATGGGCACTGCACTTCAATGTTACTATTGTCTTGATCGACATTTTTTCTGTTGAAACGATTTTGCTTGTTAAATCGTTTGTGTTGACCATGTTTCTTTGAAACTTGTCCAGCGCTTTGCTGTTGTGCTGTTTCGTGATTTGGGTGTCGTTCAGCGTGAACTCGAATTGTGACTTCATTTTCTAAGAACATTTCAAGTTCTTTCCAGGTTGGTATGTATTTACCTGGTCTAGCACTATCTGGATCATTGCCATTGCGCTCTGCATTGGCTTTGGCCAGCGTCGGACGATGTTTTTCCCATGCACGATACGTGTCTGCATCCATCTTGCCTATAACTGCGAACACTACATACGGATGCTTTGTGTCGATGTCAATGTATCGCTGTAGGCCATGAATGTGTTTTTGTACACTATCAATAGTGTTACGAATGGTTTTGCTTGACAAACCATTTATTCGTGGCAATGTGGTTAGCTTCTGCATGAACGACTGCACTTGCATGTAGTCATCTTCGTAGATTGCTTTCAATCTTTCCCATGCTTTTTCGTAATTTTCGTCTGTGAGATCCCATTCTCCTAACGCACCTTTGGCGGCACCGACGCATGCGGCTTGGAGATTTTGAAATTTCACAATCGTTTTGACTTTGTCGGTGCCATGCATCGAAGCAACCCATTTGTCATGAAACGATTTCCATTTTGAATAATCGCCATCAAATTTGCCCCAAATATTTGGAACATTTCCAGTTGCATCAGTTTGCGTAACTTCAATCTGGATTTTATTTTTATCAATTGACGCATTGTCACTTTGCTTTGGCTCAATTTCGCTCAGTTCTTTTAACCGATCAAATAACCTTGCTTTGGCGGTTGTGATTCTGTCATTGAGCTCTTCATTTTCTTTAATGTCGCTTTGACTTTCAGCATCAAGCTCAAGTAATGCATCTTCATGAACTTTTTCTAATTGCGTGCATAGCTCTTTCAATTGAGTCTGGCGTTCACGTACGTCACCTTCTGTAAAGTTTCGCAACATTTCCGTGTTACAGATTTGATCGATGAGTCTTTCTATCTTTTTTTCAAATCTGTCTTTTTTTGCACTTAACTGTATTGCAAGCGTCGCCATTCCTTCAATGATTTTGCTTTGTTTTCTTGTTACAATCTTTGCAGGATTTATGTTTTTTGACATGCTGCCATATGGTGTCGAAATACGAATTGGCAAATTTTGCCTTAAACCCAAATTTCTGCGTCACACCAATATGCTTAAAAAATTTATTACTATTATTTTTTTTTTTTTTTAGTTTCACACAACACTCTGACACGTGGTTTTTCACTGTAAGATTTGCGTATAAATCTGCTTAATTATTGTTAGAATTTGTATTTGCAAATTTTTTGAATTTATTGCTTTAATTGTGTACTCTATTTCAATTTATTTGTTAATTTTTTCAGTTATTTCACTTGATTTCTTTTTGATGACTATTTGTTAATACGACTGAACAGTTTGAGAGTTGTGAGTGGAATGAGCATCAATTCTGTGCACGCGTTGGCATCTTAGCAAAATGTTGCATCATTCGCTCTCACTCACACTCATACTATTCGCATTGATAGCTTATTAGTGGTAGCCATTTTGAAATCTATTCGTCACTCTTTGGACTGAGCTTTGTCTTGGTCAAATGAGTCGCATGTTCATTCGTTTCTTTGCATGTTGAACCTTGTTTCAACTTTTAATGTCTTATTGCGCATTGCAAATTTACTTTGATCAGAGTGGCCATGAGGAGTATTCTTGCATGTTAATGTTCTCGTAAAACGTTTGTAAACGATTCCATGCTTTATTGTAATCTTCTTGGATTGTTTTCCACTGACCTAATATGGTTTTGTCTTTACCGACGCATGCGGCTCTCAGAACGCTTAATTCTCGAATTGCATTAATTTCTGTTTTATTGTGAACGATTGTAAGCCATTTATCACGAAATATTGTGAATTCTGTGTATGTGCCATCGAATTTCTCGATAGAATTCGTTATGCGATTGATCAACATTGCTTGATTCTTAATTTTGTTGTTTTTTTTTTTTTAATGTTTTGCAGTTTGTTGTATTTTATTATCTTTGCTTTAACTTTAAATTGTTTGTTGCTTTGAGCGTCTTATTTACAAACAGTTTTGAGCAAGCTTTGAATTTGTGTGAGTGAATTTGGCAACACGCATTGGTATTGAAATACATTTTGTGCACACAATCTGCTCTGCTTTGCATAACGGTCGGCAGCCATCTTGAATGAAATCATGGAATTTTGAATTTGCATGTCGATTCAAGTGTGTTTGGCATTCCTTAAACAATTTGGCGAGGGTTTACCGTTTGTTTGTAATTGCTGAGTCATGAAGACAAGCAAGAATGCTTTGTCTCAAAGCAAATTTGCATGATTTTATTTTAGTCGCATTGACATGCATTTTGAATCAGATTTGTTATTGTTCGTTTCGATACTAGTGCGTAAATATCAAAGATCGATTCATTTGTTGATTATTTGCTTTTCAAATTCATCTGAACTGATGCTTCTCAATACGCATTGTCTGAGATTCTTAATATGCATAATTTGTATAATGCTCAATCGTTAAAGTGCTCATATTGATCAATGGCAAATTGAGACAAACAATAAAAACGAAAGAGCAATGAAACAAAATTTTGCTAAGTCGGTATTGCATGTGATAACCTTTTCTGCTTGTTTCTGTTTATTGTTTACTTACATTGGCCAGAATTTCCTGAAATGCTAACTGGGTAAAGAAGATGATTGTTTATTTCGTACAACAAGGAAAACACAGGATTTTCTTTTCCTCAAACCATTTATTGTTTATTTTAGAAGAAGAAAGGTTTTATTCATTTTACATTTGTTTGTTTAATGAGCGCATTGCTA